>PVIU01005641.1:11882-101510 GCA_004026605.1 Ondatra zibethicus | reverse complement strand
GGGGGATGTTTGTGTATATCTGTTTCAGAGGGTGTCTGTGTCTGTGTGGCGGTGTCTCTGTGTGTCTGTGTGGTGAGGGGTTCTGTGTCTGTCTCTGGGAGGGGTGTTTGCAAATGTAGGTGCCAATGGAACAAGAGGTGTCAGAGTCCCTGAAGCTGAGGTCACAGGCTGTTCTGAGTCGCCCCACATGGGGACTGGGACCCAAACTCCTTTCCTTTGCATGACAGTAAACACTCTTGCCCACTGAACCATCTCTCCAGTTCCTTTAAGTATTTATTTAAACATGTATGGTACAGTGCAAGAATTTGTAAAATTGTGTTGAGGGTACAACCCACATATTCTCCTTGCACAGAAATTAAGGTAAAAAGAAATCAAGATGAAATAAACATGGACCACTCAGTGCAGGTCAGATAAGAGCTGGTGCCTGTACCCCTCCACTGCCAAGACAGCATTTTACAGCAGGCCTGTGCTCAGCATACTTGGAGTTCTTAATTAAAATGCGTCTGTATTTCAGTCTCCTGCAGAGGAATGTTTCTGAAAAGACACATTAGTCACATGTCATTTATTTGTTGTATTCAAAATATCATTACCAGAGGAGTAATTTTTACAAATTTCCCATTACATGTTGCATCTACACTTTTGATTTACAAAAACAGGTACCCAGCTTTTCTTAACTACATGCTATTTTGTACAGGAACAACTTATCCTGAAAAAAACATTACAAATGCAATTTTAAAGCGTGAATCAATCCCACACCAGTTTGGAATTATTATTAAAAGGGTTATTTGAGGGGAAAAAAACTTACAGAACACCATCCTAGACAACAGCCCTCTACCAGGAAAGGAGTCCGAAACAAGAGAAAGCAAAAGGAGGGCTGCTGCTGCTTTTTAAAGAGGAAGAGACCACACCCCAGTGAGCTGGTATCTCAAAGGCTATTGGCTGAAAGAGCAAAAGGAGCTCCCACAGCACCTCCCCCTTTTGTTTAAGTAAAAGAGTTCTAAACCTACTACAAAATTATATACAATAAGAACAAATATCCTATTCTAACTAGCTTGAGTCTTATATAATAAATAACTTGGCCAAGTCAAGAGAGGAAAGTAACTACATTTATCTAGTCTTCAACCCCATCGAAGATCCGAGAAAGGAAAGAATGTTACCTGAGTAATTAGGAAGTGCAATCGAACAACTTCCAAAACATGCAACAAATCACAGAGACAACTGGCTACCTGGGAAAATACCCAAAGTCATGTTTGCAGCATTGAAGCAACCAACTTTGGCTAAGGCCTAGAATAACTGACAGATTATTTTTAAAGGCAAGAAATTTTCCAAAACCGTCTTACCCTGTCTTGGCAAGATTTGACAGGACAGTTCTGCCTATCCATTTCCGGATACTATGTATTTTGTCAGTAATTGAGATATGGGCAGTTCCTTGCCCATAGGTTGATTTTGCCAAGAAGAAGACAAGCTCCAAGTGGAGTGTCTTTGGTGTTCAACAATCTCTCAGAATAGATCAGTGTTGCCAGAGGTGATTGTGTCTCACTACCACAAAACTCTATGTTAGATTAAATGCCATTTTCTACAGCTCTTTGAAGAGGTGGAAGATTATCTATTTATACAGAATATAATCTCTACATATCTAAAAAACCTGATTAGTCTAGCTATAAATATGACAAACATAGATGACTATTAATCTATAATTCTTAATACCTATCTAACTTAAAGACTAGGACAATAAACAACTGTGCAATAAATGAGGAGAATGAGATCCAAATGTAAACAATGTACAAGTATACACTGCAATAGGGTAAATGTAAATACATAAACAATATATAAATCAAAGGTAGAAATGTACACTGCAATATGGTAAATATATATATCAATACATGAAAATGTTTTAAACAGAGGTAGAAGCATGCATGCATACAATATTCAATATAATTTAAATCCGTATCCAATGTAATTGTCTATAACTCACAAATACCAATCTATTATCCCATCATCCAATTTTCCCTTTTTTTTTTCAAACCAATCCCTGAGCTTATAAAATTCCTCCCTCAACCTTCAACTGTATACCAACTATAATCAAACCCTAAATGATATCCCTAAGTCTGAAGACAAACTGTGTTGGGAGAGGGGATGTCATCCTCTAGAATTACTTCCAGCTGTCATGGGGGCAACGTTCTTTCTAGGGGGTCCTATGAATGTAAAATGATAGTTAAATTTCAAGATCAATGTCTGGTAAAATTGCAAATAGTCTCTGAGTATTTTGTGGAGGTCTAGCCAGAATGTTGTAAAATATGTACACCATTTCAACTACCCAAGTTGGAACCATCTTTTGCAGCTGTTACTTGAAACAGGACTTGTAGTAGCACTATCAGTATCATGATGTCATATCAACCAGGTGGAGTTGTTGTTATGGGGCCCCATCTTCTTCCTGGAAACGTCAAAAATAACTGCAGGAAAAATTCATTGTTCATTGTGGAAAACTTAAACATTACTTATATAGACATATACCATTGTATATATTCAATGAAAGGCATGATAAAGACAAAAATAGATATGAAGAAAAGCAAAGATGCTTTCTAACTTCGTTTTTTTTTTCTGTCTCATATCATGGATCTTGACATGAGACAGAAAATCTGGGTTTTTCTCTTAACAACAGGCTTGGAAATATAGAGGGACTGAGCCAGAGTCCAACTCCAAAACCAGCTTTATAAATTTAGAAACATAAACATATCTTTGATTTTTATACTTACAGAACCTATTCGGTTTTCTTGATGATCCCTTTTGGGTAGTTATTTTTCTATCTGTCAGTATTCAAACATCCAGGGTCCCTTGAATTTTTTGAAGATGAGTGTTTTCCTGCAAAGACAAGAAAAGAACCCTGCCCCCATTCTATATGTTTTTCTTACTACCTGTATGATTATCATTATTGTTGATGAGTCCCTGAAGATAGGGGTGTTTGGTTAAATAAGGAACAAGTAGGGCATCTCTTTATAATCTCCTTAGCTTGTTGCCATGTAATGGAAAACTCTTTCTTTAAACCTTTGCTATTGATGTGATTTTTGTTATGAAATTCTGAGGCCTGCAACACGCTTCCAATCAATAATTGATTAATATCTACATTACCTTGTGCTAGAAGACCTGGCAGACATGTATGGGATCGAATGTGTGTTATGTACATCAGACAAAGCCTATTCCTGATTATGTCATGTACCTGTATAAAAAATTAACTCAATTCTGTATCATCTGGTATAAATTCAGTGATTTCAATATGCAAGATAACTCTTTCTGCATTTGTGAATCACTAACTATATTAAGAGGCTCTTTAAAATCCCTTAGCACCATAAGAATGGCATATAATTTGCCTTCTGGACAGAAGTATAAGGGCTTTGTTCCACCTTATTCAATTCGTCTGATTTGTAACCTGCCTTTCCTGATTTATCAGCATCAGTATAAAATGTATGGGCTCCAGTTATTGGACCATCACGTACAATTCAAGGAAGAATCCAAGAAGTTCTCTTTATAAGGTTAAGTCTATCGCTTGTGGGATAGTTGCTATTAATTTCTCCCAGAAAATTAGCACAAGCTCTTTGCCATGGTCCATTGTCTTCCCATTATCTTTTTATTTCATCAGTAGTGAAAGGCATTATAATTTCTGCTGGGTCTATACCTGCTAGTTAACGAAGTCTCAGTTTACCTTTTATAATTAATTCAGAGACCTTTTCTACATAAGTTTTTAATTTTTTACTTGTTTTGTGTGGTAAAAAGATCCATTCTAAAATAATATCTTCTCTCTGCATTAAAATTCCCGTAGGAGAAATTCTGGAAGGCAATATGACTAGAATACAACTAAGATTTGGATTCACCCTATCCACATGTGCCTCCTGTAATTTTTCCTCAACCATTGTCAGTTCCTTTTCTGCTTCAGCTGTTAATTCTCTGGGACTATTCAAATCTTTATCACCATCTAAAGTTTTGTTTAAATGAATTATTAGATCAGGTGTTATCCCAACAGCTGGTCATAGACTGGAAATGTCTCCTAACAATCTTTGAAAGTCACTAAGAGTCTGTAACCGGTCTCTCCTAATTTGTGCATTTTGTGTCCTAATTTTCTGTAAACCTATTCTGTAACCTAGGTTATTAACAGAATCTCCTCTTTGAATCTTTTCAGGAGCAATTTGTAATCCCCATTTAGGCAAAACTATCTTTACTTCCTCAAACATTCTTTCTAAAGTATCTATGTTTGAATCAGATAGCAAAATGTCATCCATGTAATGGTAAATTTTAGACTTAGGGAACTGCTTACATATTATTTCCAATGGCTGACTTACAAAGTATTGACACAGGCTGTGGCTATTGAGCATTTCCTGTGGGAGGACAGTCCACTGGTATCTCCTAGTAGGCTGAGAGTTATTATAAGTAGGCACTATGAAGGCAAATTTTTCTCTATCCTTTTCTTGTAAAGGTATAGTGAAGAAGCAATCCTTTAAATCAATTACTATAAGAGGCCATCCTTTGGGTAACAGAGAAGGCAGAGGAATTCCAGACTGTAGAGGGCCCATAGGATGAATTACCTTGTTGACAGCCCTTAGATTTGTCACCATTCTCCATTTGCCAGATTTCTTTTTTACAACAAACACATGAGAATTCCAAGGGCTAGTTGACTCCTCAATATGTCGAGCATCTAATTGCTCCTGTACCAATTGTTCTAAAGCCTACAATTTCTCTTGAGCTAGAGGACATTGCTTAACCCATATTGGCTTCTCAGTTAGCCATTTTAAAGGTAGGGCTGGTGGTCCCTCTAAAGGTTTGTTAGTTGCTTTATGTTCTTGTACAACCTGAATGGCTGGTGACCTTTGTACATAGTACCTTATTACATCCTTCCAGAATTATGAGTTCCTGGGACTGCAGGAATGTTAATCTGGGTATTCCATTGCTGTAGCAGGTCATGGCCCCATAAATTTATTGCAATATCAGCTACATATGGCCTTAGCTTTCCTCTTTGACCTTCTGGCCCAAGTTAACCCATCTCTTGCTTTGTTTAACTCAAGATATAGTTCCAGTTCCTAGTGATTGAACATCTGCCTCTTGAAGAGACCAATTTGATGCCAAGATTCTGGAGTGATGGTACTCACATCTGCTCCTGTGTCTATCAAGCCAACAATCACAATTCCATTTATACACACTCTCAGCTTTGGTCTCTGATCATTTATAGAAGTTTGCCAAAATATACGCTTATTTCCTATTTGAATTTCTGACTTATCCTCCAAATTTGAACCATCATTTAGAACCTTATGATCTTGCACAAAATGTTCTAAAGTTTTTTAATTTTCCTGGTGTGACATGTCCTTCATGGTTACTGGGAACAACTGGGCCACTGTTGGCTTGGGGGCCTGTGAGAGGCCCCTCAGGGAGTTTCCTGATGCTATCGGGTTGCCTTGTCTCTCTGTTGTTGATCTGCTTTCATTGGTCCAATGTCCTCCTTTACCACACCTCCGACATATACCTGAAGGCTGAGGTTTCCTAATCCTGCAATTCCCAGATGAAGTGTTATTCCTAGAAATTCCTTGCTTGCAATCCCTTTTCAGGTGTCCTAATTTACCACAATTAAAACATTTGGCAGGTTGATGTTTCCTCATTGCTTTGGAAATCGCTTCTCCTACCCAAGATTCATCATTGTAGTTAAAGGTCTGAAAATTCATGGTATGCCTGATCCATTCATTCAAAGGTGCTGATCTAGATCTTAAAGGCCCAATTATCTTTTTGCCTTCTAAATTTGCATTTTCAAAAGCCAGCAATTCAAGAATTCATCATCTAGCTTCTGGGACTGTTACTCCTATGTTTAGAGCCTTAGTTTATCTTTGCAAAAAGTCAGTATAGGGTTCTCCCTGTCCTTGCCAAACCTGGTATATGACTCGGTCATTTTTCCTTAGTTCTGTTATCCTATCCCAGGCATTCAAGGCTGCTTTGTGGCATAGGGACAATACTTCTTCATCATAAAGTGCTTGGACCTGTGGATCAGCATACGCTCCTATGCCAAGAATTTGATCCTGCATAACCTCCACACCCTTTGCTCTCCCTTGCTGTTCCATATGTTTGGATTCTTCTCTGAAATAAATTCCAAACATCAAGGAAGGTCCATCTTCCAACACCGCTGAAGCTAACTGGGAGAAATTATGGGATATAAGCCCTGACATTAGTAGCCCAAGTCCTTATCATTTCCTTAACAAATGTAGAGTGCAAGCCATAAGTAACAATGGTGTGCTTAATTTCCTTCAGATCATTCAGTCCTATCAGTGTCCATCTACCTTCTTTGACTCCCTTTGAGCCTTTAGAAGTTGACACTTTGTCAGAATAAATTACAGGGTATGTCACTAAAATCTTGGGTAAACCAGTTCTGACAGCTGGTAGTGGCTCATCAGCTCAGATAATTTCCTCAATCATTTCAAATCTCTTAATCATAATCTCTTGTAAAGCCTGAATCTCTTGACCTGCAAATGTTTCTAGTGATTTCCCTACAGTATCAATTTTCTGGTCCCCATTCTGTACCTGTGAGTCCAAGGTCTTAATGTTTCCTTTCAAAGATAACATCTCCTCCTTGAAATGCTCCCGAACATCATGTAAATTGCCATCCTGGAGGTATATTCTGTCTGTTACCTTATCAAAACTCTGTGATAACTTCTGAATGTCAAATTCAACAGCCTGGACCCTCTCAGGTAAGTTCCTAGTACCCTTAGATATGGAGTCAATTTTGCCTATCATCGTATTAATCCTATCAATTAATGCCATGTACTTCCATAATGATATAATATGAAGAAGAAAACTGAAACCTAATAAACAGTAAATTGAGGTACCTCCAAGGTCATAGAGGCCTCGTGTGATTTCTTCCATAGTGGCAGCAAAAACTGCAGCAATAGTCCCATTAAAAATGAAACCTGCCATTTCACCTGTTAATCAGCAAATGGAGCTGTTTCCGAGTTGCAACTAGAACCGTTGCAATGGTGTCACGACAAATCCTGTTTGAAAAATCTCACTTGAAAGGTTAGCTATAAACACAAAAACCCAGGGAGTTTCTAGTGGCTGATAAACAGCATGGCCACCCCGGGCACACCCGCCCTGCTGCTGTGCTCTGACCCGATGCAGGGGGTCATGACACAGCTGCTGTGAGAGAAGCCTATTGCACTCCCAGCATCCCTATGCTGGGAGAAAGGGTCATGCTGCAAATGCTGCTGTGGCAGCGCTCCCACTCAGTTTTGGTGGGGATTTCACACAGCGTGTTTATACGAGCTGCCAGGACTTCACAGGGAGTGTTTGCCCCCAAGGGATTTTCAGTGGTCAGTCGGTAACCGCTTGAGCTTGTGCTTTGAGCTCTGTGACTCTATTTGCCTAAGCATTGTGCTGAAGGGGGGATTTCAAAACCACTCAGAAAAGATCAAATCAGGCAGAGACTGTCCATGCCCGTGGATCCTGGGAGGTGTGGAGGTTACTGCTGGCTCCATGCACAGACCACCAGGGCTTGAGCTAAGCCATGCTGGTGGCAGGCAGCCGAGCAGGGAGAGTGGGGTGAGGTTGCCCAAACGTTGGATAAAGCACAAATCAATCCCACACCAGTTTGGAGTTATTATTAAAACGGTTATTTATTTGAAGGGAAAAAACTTACAGAATACTGTCCTAGACAACAGCCCTCTACCAGGAAAGGAGTCCGAAGCAAGAGAGAGCAAGAGGAGGGCTGCCACTGCTTTTTAAAGAGAAAGAGACCACACCCCAGTGGGCTGGTATCTCAAAGGCTATTGGCTAAAGGAGCAGAAGGAGCCCACAACACAATTTTATACCCCAAACCTACTGAATCAGAAACTCTGGGCAGAGACCCAGGAAACCAGAAGAGCTGGATACTTACCAAACATCTGGGCTGATGTCTCGAATGTAGTAGGCATTACTTGGAAGCTACCTCTTGCTATTAGTGTATACATCTGTGGGGTCGTGTTTATGTGGGTGCATGTGTATATGCACATATGTGGAGGTCAGAAGTCAAACTTAGATGCACTTCCTCAGGAGTTTGTCTACCTTCTGCCTTGAGACAGGGTATCTAATTGACTTGGGCTCACCATTTAGGCTACTAGTTGATGAGCAAACTCTGGGGATCCTCCTATCTATGTCCTTGGGATTACAAACATGTGGCACCATGACTCACATGGTGGGGGTAGTTAGAGAGATCAAATTCAGGTTCCCATGCCTATTCAGGAATTTCCTTATGACTGATTATCTCCCCAGTCCTCTATCATTATTTTTTTAATAGTTTATCCTAGCTCCTTAGAAGGTTTTCCCTAGTTTATTCTAGCTTCTTGGGAGAAATAGTTCTATATGTTGAATTATTCACAGGATATAAGAATTTAATATATTTACACTCAAATCCATTGCCTTCTATCCAAAAGAGATTCCTTTCCCAAACTTATCTATTCATATTATTAGAAAAAAGAATACATGTCTAAATCCCTGAAGATTCATCCAGGATCCACTCTTTTGAGAGATCACCCTGGACCATCTCACAAACCCTCTCCCATCAGCTGCTTCAGGATGTGAAATTTTCCTAGTCAGAGTCATTTTCTTGAGTCAAAAAAAAATGTCTCCAGTGCTAGTGAGATTATTCAGTGAATACTACCCAGGGTGAACACCTGGGTCTAATCTCTAGGACCTACAGGATGGAAGAAGACAAGAGAATTCCACAAGTTGTCTTCTGTCCTACACAACAGTGTCATGGGAAGCACAAGAAAGCATATGCTTATGTGTACACACACACACACACACACACGATAAAAAATAAATAAATAAATAAATAAATAAATAAATAAATAAGTGTGGTAAGAAAAAAACATTAAATAAATTGCTTCTAAAAACTGTTTTGTTAAAATTTGCATCAGTGTTCCTAGGAAATGGTGGCTTGGCAGAAAAGTATTTCCTTTGTCTCATTCCCTTGCTCACACTCACAGATGCCCAGAGAGACAGGACATTTTTTTCCACATAGCACACCACAGAAAGGAGCTTGCCATGTGCACTTTGACCTAGAGAATGAGAGGTAGAAATAGTTGCCTATTCCATTGTTGGGTTTGCCCAGGTCCAACAACCCTTGAGCCCTACAAACTCTGGTAGGCCTTCTACCTGCAATCTTTGCCTGTCCTTCTACCTGCAATCTCTGTCTGTCTCCACAATCTCTGCTTGTTCTGGCTTTGAAAACCCTGTTTTCATCAGTTTACAGTTTTGTAATGTTTTCACCTCCTTACTGCTTTAAGGCAGAAGTTATCCAATCAATGTCAGTATCTTGAGTGCTTGTTGAAATGCTCATTCCCCGGCAGTTTTTTCAAGGTGTCTTGTTGAAATGCTCGCCCCCAGGCTGTGTTTCCTCAAAGCGTGCCTTAGCTGATAAGGGTGTCTGTGAATATGACCTTTGATTGCCTTCACTCACCTACTATTTCCCATCTTACATATGTACTATGAGAAATGGTGTCTGTCTAGGTATTAAATCCCTTTGTGTTTGCTATTTCAAGTACTCTAAAACTTGTTTTACCTACCTGTTCCACCTTTATGTGGCAAAAATACAAATCTTGACAGATATTTGGCTTAATCTGAACTAACAAGATGAAATTTTATGTGCTTATTTCAGACCACACTACGTTAAGCAAGATGGATAATAAGAATAAATAAATGTATCTTAAAAATATTTTGTACTAACTAATTTTGTGTCAACTTAAACTAAAGTTATCTGAAAGGAGGAAACCTCAACTGAGAAAAATGCCTCCACAAGGTCCAGCTTAGGGCATTTGTTAATTAGTGATTGATGACAGGAGTCCAACCCATTGTGGGTGGTACCATATCTTGGGTTCTCTAAGAAAGCAGACTAGGTCAACTCATAGCCCTGGTTCTGGGCCTGGGTGGTAGCGAGGTTGATCAGTCTGCCAACTTTCCTTCATGATCACTACCAGGGAAAGCTCTGCAGCACTGCCCTGACTAGCTCACCCAGTGCAGCAGGCAGACCTGCTGCTCTCACCCCTCGGAGCCAGCTCACCCACACCACACCACCAGAGTCAGTTCTACTGCTTTTCCCAGGTGAAGTACAAGGTCCCCTCACTCAAGTTGCAGGGCTCACTCTCCCCAACATTGACCTCATCTATGAACCACTGGAGCATGTGAATGGACTAGACTTGCATATCCAAAGATGCAGGATCTCCATGACACAAGGAAACAGCAAGATATTCAAGAAGAGTCCCAGTGAGGGCCCAGTATCAATGGTGTAGCAGATGTAAGCCAGATGCCTCGAACCAGATCAATGACTCATTGCCATGAACACTTAACAAGGAAAGATGTGCAGACTATGTGACTCCCTGTGTCACACTACAATTGTTTGTTTGATTGGTTGGTTGGTTGGTTGGTAGATTGATTTGGTTTGCTTTGGTTTGTTTGGTTTTGTTTTCTTTTAAATTTTATTTTGCTTTGGAGAGGAGGTTGCAAGGGAAGAGGACAGACATGAAAGAAAAGAAAGATGAATAGGATAAGAATTCATGATGTGGAACTTATAAAATGTTTTTAAATGAGAAAGAAAGAAAGAAAGAAAGAAAGAAAGAAAGAAAGAAAGAAAGAAAGAAAGAAAGAAAGAAAGAAAGAAAGAAAACAAAGAAAGAAAACAAAGAAAGAAACAAAGAAAGCAAGCAAGCAGACTGAGCAAGCCATGGGGAGCAAGTCCTCCTCGGCCTCTGCATCAGCTCCTGCCTCCAGGTTCCTGTCCTGTTTGAGCTCCTGTCCTGACTTTCTTCAGTGATGGACTATGGATGTGCAAGCGTAGACCAAATGGACCTTTTCCTCCACAAGTTGCTGTGGCCATGGCATGTCATCACAGCGAAAGCAACCCTAACTAACATATACATATGTATCTTTTTCTCGGAGGAACAGCATAAGGGAAACCAGAATGAAGAAAGACGACAGTACGAAAGTCTGGCCCTTGAAACGTGTGCAGTTGTTACACATTGAGGACCATGATTTCTCCATAAGGCCTGGATTTGGAGGTGAGTGTTTTCATCAAAAACCCAGGCTAAAGTCTGCTGCACTCTCAGGTTGGGACTAAAAAAATTGAAGCAGTTAGTACCGAAGCACTAATCAATGCCATCTGCTAAAGTAAGTAAGTAAATAAACAAGTAAATACTTTTAAATACCTGCATGATTATCTTCTCTTGACTGGGAAAAAGTGACAACATATACATTTATACTGACACCTAAACTTCTTTTTTCTATTTTTGACACACTTGCCAATAGAATGTACTCAATATTTAGAAGACACATAAATTTGCAACATGACAACTTGCTCTTTCTACTCTAAGCTGAATGGATGACATGACGCTAATGTTTGGAATCTCACCAATTATTCCTACAAGCTAGAATGCCTGGCTTTAATGGTAGAACGATAGCAATATCCAATGACACAACTCCCTCTGCTGAGTTTATTTTCCTCCTTTTTAATGTTTTTAGCAATTAAAACTTTTTTAATATCTGGCACTGTGTTAAATGGCACTGTACCATTTACCTTCTCAGTCATTACAAATAGGCACCATCATGAACCTTCATATTCCAGTGTAAAAACTCATGGTTAGGGAGGTTAGAAAGCATCCCAATACCAAGTACTAAGTGGTTGAAGCAAGATGTCGTGTCAGGTGGGGATGGTGGAACAGGACCCCAGAAAGGAGCATTGTAGAGCTTCGTGTTCTTCCCCTGCAGCTCTTCTACATGGTTTCATCACTGAGGGGGCCTCATTTTCCAGGGATGTACAAGGAGCTTGACATCTTTCAGATAAACTGAATTTCTTTGAGTCTGCCTGGTTGGTTTTTGTTTGTTTGTTTGTTTGTTTGTTTTATGGAAACAAAATCTCACCCCTACAATTCTCAAACTGACAATTTTTCAAAATGCTGGAATATGCAAATAAGGAAAGGATAGATGAAGAAGAAACAAGACCCTCTGACAATAAAGCAGCCTCAGAGCTTGGATGAACAACCAATGACCAGTGAGAAATGGGAGAAATGTGATAATCATTGCATATTATGCTCACAGCCAAGAGAAGCAGGCAGGCCGTGGAAAGTTGATGTGCTAATGGAAAAAAATAAATTATCAAGCCAGTTATTTGAAGGGCTGTTTTGGTTTGTTGTGGCTTGGTGTGATTTCTCTCTCTCTTTTTAATGTGTCAGTATGTTCTGGGTATATGTGTGTCCACACAAATGTGAGATCATGTGTGCCAGTGTGGATTTACATGATTCTATATGCATTCAGAAGTCCAGAGCTGATTTTAGGACTCCTCCTTGATCAATACACATTATTCATTGAGGCAACATCTCTCAGTTGAATGAAGAGCTCATTGGTATAGCTAGTTTGGCTAGACAGCTCCCTCGGGGGATCCTGTGTCCCTACCTTCCCAGTGCTGAAATTGTAGACAGTCTGCCATGCCCATCCAGCACTTATATAAATGCTGGAGATCCAAACTTTGGTTATTACCATTACACTTTACCCGATAGGCAATCTCCCCCAACCACTGGTTTTCTTTGGTAATTTTCCAGAAATCACTGGGTTGCTATTCTAAAGACCTGACTTAAACTCTATTTCATTAGTGACGTAGTCCTGATCATGAGAACAGTGGGGAAGGCTCTCATCAGTCAGGACCCTGGACCCCATCACCAGCATTCGTGATCCACTAGGTCTAGGTGAGGGAGACTGAGAGTTGCACAGCCTGCAGATGCTGCTGACACTGCATTGTCAGTGGTGCTGATGCTGTGTCTCTGAGACGCACACACTGAGAGCCACTGGGTTAACTTAACATCATCAGATTTAAGTCTTGCGGAGTTTGTTCCTTTTAATTTCCGGAGTATTTATCACAGTTATTGAATTGCAATTTACAATTGTAGAAGCCTGGAAATTAATCAGGTTTAAAGATACTCTTATTTAGTGCTGAGCACTCAACAGTTGCACATTCTCTGCACTCTGAGAAGTTATGAGGCTTTGAACTGACTGCTACCCACTGACAAAAGAAGCTTCTGTGGCCAGGGCAGGGAGCAGCACTGGTCTACAGGTATAAATGCGCATGACTAGAAGGCAGTTTGACAATGCCTTCCCCTCCTACCATCTAATGACATCCCCAGTGACTATTATCAGGTTTGCAGTCCTAGGAAACAATTTCCTCCTATGGATTATGCCCCATATCTGATCAGAGAACATACCTGTAAAAGTGCAGCACAGGATCAAACCAGTCAATTACTCCAGAATGGGTGGGAGAGGGGATCTTGTGGCTTTGTGTCTAGCTGAGGAGCTATTGACACTTGCTGTCTCCCTCAGGAGACAGCATCATTTTTCCTGGCGGATGTGGCTACTGAAAGTCTGCCCACGCTCATGCTAGCACCACTAATTGGATTTGACTTTTCAAAGAAAAAAATAAGGAAGAGGACTTGGGGAGTGGTCAGGATTCACGTTGGGATTCAATGAGGGAATGTGGCATTGGTGTGGATATAATCACAATACAGTGTGTGTGTGTGTGTGTGTGTGTGTGTGTGTGTGTGTGTGTGTGTGTGTGTGTGTATGTTTGTGTGTGTGTGTAAAATTATCAAAGAATAAGTAAAAATGCTAATTTAAAAGCAAAAGTTACTCATTTCACTGTCCTTCTGAAGCTCCCTCTTCTTTCTCTACCTATTTCTTTGACAATCTTTCAAAATATTCCACAACTCTTAATTAGAATTTTCAATAAACGTGTGCTCATCCAGAAAAGAGTTTTCCAAAGATTGAATAATATAGTTTACAACTATGGTGCAGGTGAGCTCCATATGCACTGTGTGCATTTTCCTCCAGTCTGTGATTTCAAAAAATCAGGAAAAGAAGCTCGGCGTTGGATCCTTTGGGCCACTAGGAGGTGCTAGTCGCACACGAATTGTTAGAAACTGGCCTCATCCATGAAAAAAGGATGAATCGTGAATCTTTTCATGAATCTTTTCAATAGGAATTCAAGATTGGTTGGCTGATATATCTGTTGTTTATTTATTTTATTTGTTTGTTTGTCTGTTTTGAGGCTATTGTGAATGGTACTGTTTTTACTGATTTCTTTCACAAAATGTTTGTCATCTGCATACAGGAGGGCTGCTACTGGGTTTTGTGTGTTAATTTTGATAGCTTTGCTGGAAGTGCATCAGCTCTAAGTGCTTTTCATGTGGAGTCTTTAGGGAAGGGCGCATTGATGTCTCCCTTTCCTATTTGTATCCCCTTCACCTGCTTCAGCTGTCTTACTGCTCTAGCAATGACTTCAAGCCATAACCCCTGAAGTTGGTTCCTCAATTAAGTTGTTCTCTGGGATAGAGGAAGCGGTTTTGTTGCTGTTGTTGTTGTTGTTGAATAGGATCTTTTATAGGGACATTAGCAATAAAGAGAGAGAAATGGCTATACATTAGTGGACCTCATAGCAAACAATCCACAGACACCTTATTGTTCAATATGTTTCAAGAATTAGCAGAAACAACAGGGAGTCCATCTAAATTCTGAAGCTCTGGCCCAAAGCCTGCATTGTAACTCTTCATGGTAACAGGATGCCCAAGTGAGTGGCTATGGAATCTGCAGAATGCAAAGCCTGCACCCTCCTTTCAAGGTAAAATGTTTAAACTCTCATCCTCCACCCTGTGCATCATTCTCACCTCCAGAAAAGCATAACACTGGCCCAAAAGTCCCTCTTTGTCTGTTAGGAAATACACGATAATAGTTCTAAATGATATGCTTTCTAAAATGTACACAGACACTGCTCTTTCGTTCCCGGGCACGCAGATTCGAATACTTACACAGAAACATATTAATTACAACACTACTTGGCCTATTAGCTCAGGCTTCTTATTAATTAATTCTTATATCTTATATTAACCCATTTCTATCAATCTTTGTGTGAGCATGAGGCTGTGGCTTACTGGTAAGGGTCTGGCATCTGTCTCCTTCGGCAGCTACATTGCATCTCTCTGACTCTGCCTACTCTCTCTATACATCTCTTCCAGCTTGGCAATATTCTGCCCTGCTATATGCCGAAGCAGCTTCTTTATTAACCAATGGTAATAAAACATATTCACAGCATACAGAGGGGAATCCCACATCATCTTCCTTTTCTGTCTAAATAAAAAGGAAGTTTTTAACTTTAACATAGCAAAATTACATATACAAAACAGGTATCAAACAAGAATTACAATTACGATATTTCTTTTTGCGTCTAAAGTTTCACATCTAATTTATCTTTTATCATAACTAAGGAAAATTATAATTATCTGTCTTCAGCTCTTCAAGATCCCAGAAGAATATAATATTACCTAAATAAACAGAAAGTACATTGTAAGTAACTTCCAAAGTTCTAGAATTGACAGAGACATCTTGCTGCCTGGACAGTCACCCAAAGTTCTTCTGTAATGTTGGTCATCCATCTTCAGCCTACTGGCCCATAGTATCTGGCAGACTTTTCCATGAAGCAGAATTTGAAAGACTGTTTCGCCTATATTGGCAGTTTGTCAGTCACATTCTTCTGTGTCCTGCAGAATGTCTGGCAGACTTTTTCATGAAGCAGGAACCCTGAAGGACCATCTCACCTTCTTTAGACAGCTTCAGCAGAAATAGTCTTTAACGATCATCTGCTTAGCTTGACCAGAACCGTACCTTATATGGTGACTTACTTCTCTGTCCTCAAATGGCTGCTTTCTTTTGGGAAATCAGGCTGTGGAATACAAAAGGCAAGCTTTAATTTATCTACCCTCGCTTCTCCTTGTCCACAGCACAAGCTCATGAACATACTTCTCTCCTCTCAGCTAAATGTAACTTCAGCACTTCCCTTAGCTTAATGTGTTTTTCTAATTAGGTTTAACATTAAAACCA
Source organism: Ondatra zibethicus (assembly GCA_004026605.1). Taxonomy (NCBI): domain Eukaryota; kingdom Metazoa; phylum Chordata; class Mammalia; order Rodentia; family Cricetidae; genus Ondatra; species Ondatra zibethicus. The sequence continues at coordinate 85,595 of PVIU01005641.1, read as the reverse complement.
GCTGCTACTGGGGTGGGTTTTTTTTTTTCACTTTTTTAAAGCATTGGAAGATTAATTGACTCATTATGTGGAAACAAGAGGATGTAAATTTAGGGAGCTTTTTGTTTAACTCGGGTTATAAATTGCAGCTCATTTTCTTTATTTATGTTTTTCTGCCCACTATGTCTCCTATAACTAAGGACTTTTTGTTTCAGTCTTCCAGATGATGATTTCTTTGTTTCGCTAAAGTCAGTTCAGCACCTCGATTCTGGCAGCTGAGTTGAGACAAAAGCTAACATTATCAAAGCTTCTTGCGGTCTCCACATGTCACATAACAGGCCTGAGAGTCAGAAGGACTTGTTCCTATCCCTACCACTACCTGGCTTCAGATTTCAAACAAGAGTTCTTATTTATCCACATAAGTTCATGCAGAGGTCACCTAGAGCTAGAAATCCATGTGTGCCTAACAAGTGGAGTCCTCCTGTAAGGATATGAAGTGATACATTGTGGAATGTATTGTAATGACACTACAGAGATGGATACATAATTTCTACTTAACCCTAATTAGTCTACCTGAAGAAAAAAATCCAAATATAAACATTAAATGTTTACAGATGTGTGTTACTACCTAGTGATTTTTGGAAGTTAATTGTCACAGGAGTTAATATTTAGATAACTTTTACTTGATTTTACCTATAAACTTGGACAAAGTTCTTTTTTTTTTCTTTTTACTTCTCCTTTTTTTCTTTTTCTTTCTTTTTAAAGATTTATTTATTTATTATGTATACAACATTCTGCCTCCATGTATGAGCACACACCAGAAGAGAGCGCCGGATCTCATTACAGATGGTTGTGAGCCACCATGTGGTTGCTGGGAATTGAACTCAGGACCTCTGGAAGAGCAGTCAGTGCTCTTAACCACTGAGCCATGTCTCCAGCCCGACAAAGTTCTTATAAAGGCACTACGATTTAAGATGTTGACTCTATTGCTGACCCAACAGAGAGTAGATGTTAGGTAGAAGAACCTTTGAATGGCCTCGAAGGGCAGGATGTGGTATGCACTCCTCTATGTATTCTCACAACAGCCCTACAAGGTGGGCTCCATATCTGTTCTCTTTACTGATAAACTAACAGAAGTATAAAGATTAAGGAGACACACAGAACTGTAGCCCTATGTTGGTTTTATATGACTGCATATGTTGGCAGTTTAACACCTGTTCTTAATTGTCACGTTGCTGACACTCTTCTCTTTACCTGGTAGCACAAGAATGACGTTTGGCTGTATGAAGAGTAACCAATATTCTGTAACTCTCAATCTTGCCTTTACATTCCTTGCACCTCGTATTCAGCCTGCCAGTGTCAGAACTCCTTCTACACATGAGGTGGGTGCCCTTGACAACGAGTTCAAAGGAGACAGGCATGAGGCCAGAGAACATCCGACAGGCACACATTGTAGAATCTGAGGAGCTCATCTCCATATAACAGTATAGATGGGACCCTGCACCTACCAAGCCCGCCCTTTTGGCAGAGAGGTCCTTGGCCAGCAGGCGGACTTGCTTCTGTACTGAGGAGATCCATCCTGAGAGGTAAGTGTGTGCCTGCCTGGCTGGCCGGATGCCCCAGGAACAGAGTACAGGCACCCTCCAATCCCCTAAACTTTATGGCCATTCAGCAGGGCTTCTCCCCAGCTACTGGCTTTCTCTATTTATCCCATACCACCTTGCCCCCAAGCACCCATTTTCCATCTGTGGGGTCCTAGGATCCCCCAACTTAGTCTGCTTTGGGGCTGAGGGTCTGGGGACACAATGGCGAGTGCTACTGCTGCAGGGATTTCTTTGTTCCACACGATGCTGCACCTACCAAGCCCGCCCTTTTGGCTGCAAGGTCCTTGGCCAGCAAGAGGCCCTGCTCCTGTACCAGGAGATCCATATGGAGGGTTAAGTGCGTGCCCGCCCAGCCGGCCAGACGCCCTGGGAATGGAGTACAGGCCCCCTCCAATTCCTTAAAAATTCCTGGCCATTCAGCGGGACATCGGCTAGGCTACTGGCTTTCTCTATTTACCACATCCCATCTTGCCACCAAGCATTCCTGTTCATCTGCAGTGTCCTTAGATCCACCACCACAGCCTACTTCAGGGTGGAGGGTATCTGAGCTCCAACTCCAGTGCTGAGGGGACCAAAGAGAGGGCAGACCAAGAAAAACCCCCATGTACACAGTTAGCCACAGCAAAGATTAGACCAAGATGCCAAGACTCTCCTGACCGCATTTGAAGGAAGAAATGGGCAGGAGTCAATGCAAGAATTCCTCCAACAAACTGAAAAGCAACATGATAACACCAGAATCCAGCGAACATGCAACAGGAAGACTTGAACACGCTAATCCAGAAGAAGTAGAAGAAATTGACTTTAAACATAACATTTTGAAAGTGATAAAGACCTTAAAACAGGATGTGAAAAACTCCTTTAAAGAAATGGATGAGAAGACTAACAAAAAGTTAGAAGAAATGAATAAATCCCTCAAAGATACCCAAGAAAACCAAGAAAAAGCAAACAGGTGATGGAAACAGTTCAAGACTTGAAAACTGAAATGGAGGTGATGAAGAAAACACAAACTGAGGGATAGCAGGATATGAAAAATATGGGTAAATGAACAGGAACTACAGAGACAAGTATAACCAACAGAATACAAGAGATAGAAAAAAGAATCTCAGACGCTGAAGATACTATGGAGGAAATAAAGTCACTGATCAAAGAAAACAGCAAATCCAACAAATTCTTAACACAAAACATCCAGGAAACCTGGGACACCATGAAAAGACCAAACCTAAGAATAATAGGGGTAGAAGAAGGAGAAGAATTGTAGCTCAAAGGCCCAGAAAATATATTCAACAAAATTATAGAAGAAAACTTTCCAAGCTGGGCGGTGGTGGCACAAGCCTTTAATGCCAGCACTCGGGAGGCAGAGGCAGGTGGATCTCTGTGAGTTCGAGACCAGCCTGGTCTACAAAAGCTAGTTCCAGGACAGGCTCCAAAGCCACAGAGAAACCCTGTCTAGAAAAACCAGAAGAAGAAGAAGAAGAAGAAGAAGAAGAAGAAGAAGAAGAAGAAGAAGAAGAAGAAGAAGAAGAAGAAGAAAACTTTCCCAACCTAAAGAAGGATATTCCTAAAAAAATAAAAAATAAAAAAAGAAGGATATTCCTATGAAGGTATAAGAAGCATACAGAACACCGAATAGACTGAATCAAAAAACAAAAACATCGCCTCGCCAAATAATAATCAAAACACAAAACATACAGAATAAAGAAAGAATATTAAGAGCTGCAAAGGAAAAAGGTCAAGTAACATATAAAGGTAAACCTATCAGAATTACACCTGACTTCTCTATGGAAACCATGAAAGCCAGAAGATCTTGGATAGATGTGTTGCAGGCACTAAGAGACCATGGATGCAAGTCCAGACTACTATACCCAGCAAAGCTTTCTTTCACCATCGATGGAGAAAACAAGATATTCCAGGACAAAAGCAAATTTAAACAAGACGTAGCCACAAACCCAGCCTTAAATAAAGTACTAGAAGGAAAACCACAATCCAAGGAATCCAACAACACCCATAATCACACAGACATCTAACAACCTTCCACCAGCACAATTCAAAGAAGGGAAACACACAAATTCTACCACCCCAAAAAAATAACCGGAGTTAACAACCACTGGTCATTAATATCACTTAATATCAATGGACTCAATTCACCTATGAAAAGGCACAGGTTAAGAGAATGGATATGAAAACAGGATCCAACATTCTGCTGTTTACAAGAAACACACCTCAACCACAAAGACAGACATTACCTCAGAGTAAAGGGTTGGGAAAAAGGTTTTTCAATCAAATGAACCTAAGAAACAATCAGAAGAGGCTATACTAATATCTAAAAAAATTGGCTTCAAACTAAAATCAATCAGAAGAGATGGAGAAGGACACTTTATACTCATAACAGGAATAATCCATCAGGATGAAGTCTCAATCCTGAATATATATGCCCCTAATATAAAAGCACCCACATTATTATTAGAACTCAAAGCACACATCAAACCCCACACACTAATAGTAGGAGATGTCAACACTCCTCTCTCACCAATGGACAGGTCAACCTGACAGAAACTTAACAGAGAAATAAGAAAACTAAAAGAGGTAATGAATCAAATGGACTTAACAGACATCTATAAAAATTCCACCCAAATAGGAAAGAATGTACCTTCTTCTCAGCATCTCATGGAGCCTTCTAAAAAATTGATCAAATACTCGGTAACAAAGCAAACATCCACAGATACAAAATAATTTTAGTAACCACCTGTGTCTTATCGGATCACCGTGGAATAACGTTAGAATTTAACAATAATTCTACCCCCATAAAGCCTACAAACTCATGGAAACTGAACAGTCAACTAATGAAGCACCCCTGGGTCAAGGAAGAAATTAAAGTCTTCCTTAAATTCAATGAAAATAAAGACACAACATCACCAAATCTATGGGACACTCTGAAAGCAGTGCTAAGAGGAAAGTTCATAGCACTAAGTGCCCACATTTAAAAAAAAAAAAAACAACGGAGAAAGCTCACATTAGAGACTTAACAGCACAGCTGAAAGCTCTAGAAAAAAAAGAAGCAGACTCACCCAGGAGGAGTAGAAGACTGGAAATAATCAAACTGAGGGCTGAAATCAACAAAATAGAAACACAGAAAACAATCCAAAGAATCAGTAAAACAAAGAGCTGGTTCTTTGAGAAAATCAACAAGATTGACAAATCCCTATCCAAACTAATCAAAAGGCAGAGAGAGAACACACAAATTAACAAGATCAGAACTGAAAAGGGAGACATAACAACAAGACACTGAGTAAATTCATAGAATCATTAGGTCTTACTACAAAAGCCTGTATGCCACAAAGTTGGAAAATGTAAAAGAAATGGACATTTTTTTTAGATAAGTACCATATACCAAAATTAAATCAAGACCAGGTGAACAATTTAAATAGACCTATAAGTCATGAGGAAATAGAAGCTGTCATAAAAAACCTCCCAACCAAAAAAGACCCAGAGGCAGATGGTTTTAATGCAGAATTCTATCAGAACTTCCAAGAAGAGCTGATACCTATACTTCTTAAAGTGTTTCACATAATAGAAATGGAAGAGTCATTTTCAAACTCTTTTTATGAAGCTACAGTTACCCTGATACCAAAACCACATAAGACGCAACCAAGAAAGAGAATTATAGAACAATCTCGCTCATGAACATCGATGCAAAAATTCTCAATAAAATACTGGCAAGCCGAATCCAAGAACACATCAAAAAAAATTATCCATTATGATCAAGCAGGCTTCATTCCAGAGATGCAGGGCTGGTTCAACATACGAAAATCTATCAATGTAATCTATTATATAAATAAACTGAAAGAAAAAACCATATGATCATTTCATTAGATGCTGAAAAAGCATTTGACAAAATTCAACACCCCTTTATGATAAAGGTCTTGGAGAGATTAGGGATACAAGGATCATAACTAAATATAATAAAAGCAATATACAGCAAGCCAACAGCTAGCATCAAATTAAATGGAGAGAAAGTCAAAGCCATTCCACTAAAATCAAGAACAAGACAAGGCTGTCCACTCTCTCTATGTCTCTTTAACATAGTGCTTGAAGTTCTAGCAATAGCAATAAGACAACATAAGGAGATCAAGGGGATTTGAATTGGAAAGGAAGAAGTCAAACTTTCGTTATTTGCAGATGATATGATACTGTACATAAGTGAACCCCAAAACTCTACCAAAGAACTCCTACGTTTGATAAATACCTTCAGTGATGTGGCAGGATACAAAATCAACTCAAAAAATCAGTAGCCCTCCTATACACAAAGGATAAAGAAGTGGAGAGGGAAATCAGAGAAACTTCACCCTTCATGATAGCCACAAATAACAGAAAGTATCTTGGGGTAACACTAACCAAGGAGGTGAACGATCTATTTGACGAGAACTTTAAGGCTTTGAAGAAAGAAATTGAAGAGGACACCAGAAAATGAAAATATCTCCCATGCTCTTGGATTGGTAGGATCAATATAGTAAAAATGGCAATTCTACCAAAGGCAATCTATAAATTCAATGCAATCCCCATCAAAATCCCAACAAAATTCTTCACAGACTTTGAGAGAACAATAATCAGCTTTATATGGAAAAATGAAAAACCCAGGATAGCCAAAACAATCCTATACAATAAAGGAACTTCCAGAGGTATTACCATCCCTGACTTCAAACTCTATTACAGAGCTACAGTAATGAAAACAGCTTTGTATTGGCATAAAAACAGAGACGTTGACCAATGGAGTTGAATCAAAGACCCAGATATTAATCCACAAACATATGAACACCTGATTTTTGACAAAGGAGCTAAAATTATACAATGGGAGAAAGAAAGCATCTTCAACAAATGGTGCTGGCATAACTGGATGTCACCCTGAAAAAGAATGAAAATAGATCCATATCTAGCACCATGCACAAAACTCAAGTCCAAATGGATTAAAGACCTCAATATTAATCCGGCCACACTTAACCTGATAGAAGAGAAAGTGGGAAGTAGTCTGCAGCACATGGTTACAGGAGACCAATTCCTACGTATAACCCAGTAGCACAGACAATAAGAGCAACAATGAATAAATGGGACCTCCTGAAACTGAGACGCTTCTGTAATGCAAAGGACACTGTCATTAAGACAAAAGGCAACCTACTGAATGGGAGAAGATCTTCACCAACCCCACATCAGACAAAGGTCTGATCTGCAAAATATATAAAGAACTCAAGAAACTAGACATTAAAATTCTAAATAACCCAATTAAAAAATGGGGTACTGAACTGAACAGAGAATTCTCAACAGAAGTTTGAATGGCCAAAAGATACTTAAGGTCATGTTCAACTTCCTTAGCAATCAGGGAAATGCAAATCAAAACAATTTTGAGATACCATCTTATACCTGTCAAAATAGCTAAAATCAAAAACACCATTGATAGCCTATGCTGGAGAGAATGTGGAGTAAGGGGAACACTCATCCATTGCTGGTGGTAATGCAAACTTGTGCAACCACTTTGGGAATCAGTATGGAGGTTTCTCAAGAAATTGGGAATCAACCTACCTCAGGATCCAGTAATACCACTCTTGGGAATATACCCAAGAGATGCCCAATGATACTACAAAAGCATTTGTTCAACTATGTTCATAGCAGCATTATTTGTAATAGCCAGAACCTGTAAACAACCTAGATGCCCCTCAATGAGAGAATGGATAAAGACAGTGTTGAACATATACACATTAGAGTACTACTCAGCAATAAAAAGCAATGACATCTTGAATTTTGCATGCAAATGGATGGAAATAAAAAACACTATCCTGAGTAAGATAACCCAGACCCAAAAAGATGAATATAGTATTTACTCACTCATTAGTGGACTCTAGCCATAAACAAAGGACATTGAGCCTATAGTTCACAAGCCTAGAGAAGCCAAATAATAAGGTGAACCCAAATAAAAACATACATAGATCCTCCTAGAAATATGAAGCAGACAAGATCTCCGGGCAAAAGTTGGGAGCATGGGGGTGGTAGTGGGGGTGGTGTGGGGAGAAGGAGAGGGGGGAGAGAGAAGGGAGAAGGGAAGCACTGGGGAGAGCTTGGGGGAGTGGGAGGGTTGAGATGGAGGAAGGGCGGATATAGGAACAGGGAAGAAGATATCTTCATTAAGGGAGCCATTTTAGGGTTGGCAAGAGATTTGGCTCTAGAGGGGTTCCCAGGTGTCCACGGGGATGTCCCCAGCTAGGTCCTTGGGCAGTAGAGGAGAGGGTGCCTTAACTGGCTTTATCCCATAGCCACATTGATGAATATCTCGAATATCACCATACAACCTTCGTCCGGCGATGGATGGAGATAGAGACAGAGACCCACATTCACATCAGAGCACTAGACTGAGCTCCCAAGGTCCAGTTAAAGAGCAGAAGGATGGAGAAGATGAGGTAGGAAGTCAGGACCGCAAGGGGTTGGTCTACGCACTGAGACAGTGTGCCTGATCTAGTGGGAGCTCACCAAATCCAGCTGGACTGGGACTGAATGAGCATGTGATCAAACCGGACTCTTTGAATGTGGCTGCAAATGGGGGCTGACTGAGAAGCCATTGATAATGGCACTGGGACTTGTTTCTACTGCACGTACTGGCTTTTTGGGACCCTAATCTGTTTGGATGTACACCTTCCTAGGCCTGGATAGAGGGGGGGAGGGCCTTGTACTTCCCACAGGGCAGGGTACCCTGCCCTCTCTTAAGACTGGAGGGGGAGCGAGGAGGGGGAGTGGGGGAGCATGAGGGGAATGGGAGGAGGGGAGGAAGTGGAATTTTTGAATGGAAAAATAAAAAAAACACAAAAAATTAGGTTATGGAAACTATATATTGAGTTCTCAAAAAAAGAACTACAAATAGATAAGGAACGTTTTAAGTGTTCATTGTTCTTATCCACCCAGGAAATGAAAAGAAATTATTTACTTATAAATAAATAAACTAAATATTATACAAAAAAGTATAGATGTAAATGGAAGGGAGAAGAAATAGAAGATAACAGGAACTCAGTTCAAATGACCAAGCCATGTATTACCTTCAGAGTAAAAGAAACCTCAAGATTCCATTGCATGCCCAGCAATAGGGTGAATATATTATTGAAAGCTATCATTATAGCTATGTCCCCAAGGTTTCAGAAATAGCCACCAACAACTAGGATATGCACTCATCTCTCCATATCTTTTTCTTTTTTAAAAATTGCTTTTATTGAGCTATATATTTTTTTCTGCTTTCTTGTCTTCATCTGCCCTCCCCTTTTACCCTCTCCCATGATCTCCATGCTCCCAATTTACTCAGGAGCTCTTGTCTTTTTCTACTTCCCGTATACATTAGATCCATGTATGTCTATCTTAGGGTCCTCTTTGTTGTCTAGGTTCTCTGGGATTGTGAATTGTAGGCTGATTTTATTTTGCTTTATATCTAAAAGCCACTTATGACTGATTACATATTATATTTGTCTTACCTCACTCAATATGATGTTTTCTAGATCCATCCATTTGCCTGAAAATTTCAAGATGTCATTATTTTTACCCCTGAGTAGTACTCCATTGTGTAAATGTACCGTATTTTCCTTATCCATTCTTTGGTCAAAGGGAATTTAGGTTATTTCCAGGTTCTGGCTATGATAAATAATCCTGCTATGAACATAATTGATCACATGTCCCTGTGGTACGATTGAGCAACCTTTGGGTATATACCCAAAAGTGGTATCACTAGGTCTTGAGGAAGGTTGTTTTCTAATTTTCTGAGAAATCTGTCTCTCCATATCTTAAAGGATTATTTTCCAGTCTGCTACTATTCCTAAAAAGACACCATCTTGTGCAGATGTTTAAGTCCTTTATATGAAAAGGCACAGCACTTGCATATACCCTATCTTAATTCTTCCATCATCTATCAATTGTTTCTAGCTTACTTCTACTGCCTCGTACAATGTAAAGGCTATATAAATTGTTGTTAATCAGGCTTGTCCAGAAAACAATGATGAGGAAAAAGCCATACATGTTCAGTTCACAGACAGATTTGATCTTAACTGAAGTTGATAGAATCCACAGATATGGAACCCATTGACTCAAATACCCAATTGTCCTTAAAAGACCCTAAAACCAAGCTGTTCTGTAGTTTCTTCAGAAAATGAGTGGTGGGAAATCATTGTAGGTGTGTGTGTGTGTGTGTGTGTGTGTGTGTGTGTGTGTGTGCACGCACATGTGTGTGTGTAAAACAATGTATTCATAACCAGTATGCTTGAGTGTTTGATTAAGAATAGTGCCCTTCTAGTTGCATTTTTGCATAACTAAGCAAGTAATGTTAATTTATTAAGATCCAATTAAGTTTATAAACTGTACTGTTTATGACCTGTAGTGGTACTCTTTGAGTATCTCTGGGCAGAGTTTTAGAGTGAAAGAAACCAACCTTTGGAAATATATCTTGCTGCATAACATATAATAGCAGTGAAGTTGTATTCAAACTTCATCCTGCACATTCTGCCACCCCTTCAAGACCTTTCAAAAATCTTATCCCCTGACAGTATTAGAATTAATGGGAAGATTTATTCACCATGAAGTGCCAAGCAGAGCTATGGATGAGATGTTTTCATGAATTTTTCTTTTGATTATTAAGTCAAGAAAAAGGGCAAATTCAAATCACCAGTGCTGAACCCTGTGAAGGAATCATGTCAAGCTGTTCCCAAGTTCACGTGGAGTTGGAATCTGTGTAAACAATGCCATTTATGGAATCAGTGTCATACAAGTTAACTGACCCAATATGCGAAGACAATGGTCATAACACAAGTAAGGCATTAATAAAGGGTGAGACAGGAAGATATTTGAGCGACAGTCCAAGTGCCTGGCTAGCTGAGATTCTTCTAAGTAGCAAATGATAATTAAAAACAAAGAAAATGTGATGTTGCTAAAGGTAGCATCAAGAATTAATGAGGTCCCAGAAGAGTATGAAAGGAGTTAGCTTGTTTTACACTGTATTATGCATCTAGAAGGTTGTTGAATTGTGTGCATATGTGCGTCACATAGAACATGCTCAGTCATTCTTTAGTCAAGTATGGAAGCTTCTCAGGATGGATTCATCTAAATCCCAACATCTGGATTAAATAGCTGGGACTCAGCTGTGTAGGATTAATTTTTATTTGTTAATAGTTGAAAGTATTTTTTAACTCGATGAGGCAATACGATTTAAATAAGAATGACTTTATTATGGTAAGAAAATACATGCAGAGATTATGTGTAAACATATGGAATGTGTCAACATAGATAAATGCAGATCAAATTTCATACCCAAAACTTAATGATAAAGTTATTAACAGCAATTCTTCTACAGATACAGAGAGGAGAGAGCCAGAGCCTAGGGCGCGTGGGAGGAGAATGTTGAAATTCCTTCTTAGTAGAACTGGAAAAAGCCACAAGGGCTGCCTGACTTGGACTCTCTTGGTTGTTTTCTACACTTTCTGGACTCAGGAACCCTGTTCCAGGAGTCCCAGCTTCCAGTGAGTTTGAAGTCCACTGTCTGAGATTGCTTCAGTTTCCATCTGAGTCTATGTCACCCAACAAGTGCCTACACTGCTTCTTCCCTGTGCCCTCTGTGGCTACTGATTTCAAGAAGACACGTCTGAGTCTGCAGCCTTGGTATAGCTTTCAAGCATCTGTCTATCTCTAGGCCACCAACTGCTTCATGAATGAGAAAGGCTGACACTGGGGGATGAGAGAAGTGGGCTTGACATTTCCAGAGCCAAGGACTCTATAAAACTCACTGAACTACCCTTATTATACAAAATGCACAATTTGGCATGCTCTTACATATGCCTCCAAAACATTGTTCTTCTTTAAAACCCTACTAGCCAAAACACAGAATAACAAAACGGACAACACCAGTTCCAGAATATATTGTACAAGGAAATCTTCAGGACTTTCCAAGCAAGTGAGCAATGATGATTGAAGTAGCATTTATTCATGCATGTGCCTTAGTTATTGTACTTGAGGGTATGATAAATGATTCAATAGAAAATAGGGGAAATGACAAATAAAATAAATCACCTTCAATTGTTGAACAATGGTGTTTCTTGGTTTTGGAAAATGTACAAAATGATTATAATGCACTTCTCAGTAAATTATTGATTTTTCTTTCTGAAGGTTCCCCAGTGCCAGTAGGTATAGATGTCCAGGTTGAAAGCATCGACAGCATTTCAGAGGTAAACATGGTGAGTTTTCCCATAGGATAGTGAGCTTTTTCTGAAAAGAAGAAAAATGATAATTTTAAAGTCATTGGTTTTGGTTTTGAATAAGCCACTTTGGGCACTTAGGTTAGTAGCCTTCCTACTTGGCCTCATAATGGGTTGGTGTTGCCCTTCTCCCCTCCCTTCCCTTCTTTCTCCCTCTGAATACACTCTCATTCTCTCCTCCCGTTTCTGTCTCATGATTTCTCGTTTATGGCTTCCAAGTAGAATATCATGGTTAATTTGCTGTCTGTTACAGGTTGAAAACAAGTGTGTTAGACAACAGCCATACAGTTTGCAAACTATGATATCTCAGCCCCCAAGGTCTTGTTCATAAAATGATAAACTTCTATGCCAAGTTTTATTATTTCCAGATGTTTCTGTTGATATTAATTCTGCGTGTCTCTAAGTAACCATTATCAGAAGACAGGGCATTTTAAGATTCATGATCAGTATATTTAATTTAGAAAATTTTATTTATCCCATGTATTTCTGTTATAGAAATACAGAAGAGTTTGATATTTTATTCTCCAGTGTAATGCTTTTATCCTTACAGAACATTTTTATTTTAAAAATCACTATTTTATTTGTAGTAATATATGAAAAAATAGATAATATAGCTATTTTATATACATATGTATATTAGAAATAAAAAAGCAAAGAAAAACTAATTTGTTGTATACAAATAAATTCAAAACTTATGTCTACAGAAATATCTATACATGTTACAGCTTATATACCAAAAATATTTTTTTAAATGTCTACTCTCAAATTTCATGCTTCCAGTAAAATGTTACTATCCATTCACCTGGAACTGTATGCTGTGAACTCTAATATAAAGAACCAACAAATTATTAAAAAAATAAATAGAAAATATCTAAAAGCTACTTTTAAAAATTTCACAAGAATACACACTTAAAAACTTCAAAACAAGAGAAAATGAAATATCAGAACTAATGGAATGTTTATTACTGGAATGTCTATTAAATAATAAAGTAGATATTTTCAGATAGATATGAAATTTTAAAAGAAAATACTTGAAAGTGACCTTTTATTCTCACTACTTTTAGCTTTTGCTAGACCTCTCCCCAACTTTACTTGCTTTTTCTACCTTTTTCTCTTCTTTAACCTAGTTTCATCCTTTTTAACCACTTTTATGTTTAATGGCCTTGACCATACTTTTTCCATTTCACTTTCCCTATTTTTAGTGTATAAGGACTCTCTTTGTCTGGGTAACTTTCCAAGTAGTTTTTCATTTAAGTGGTTTTCAGCATTGAGGATATTTTACTATATCGAGAGTTAAGGCTGTGCCCAGCTTCTGTACTTATGTACTTGGTTTTCAGATGATTTGTTTTACCTCCTCATTTTATGTTAATTTTTTTCTAGTCCGAGTTTTGATGAACCCTTTCCTTTATGCTAGCATGCCAAATCCAGTGCCTTTCTAAGGCACGTTTTCAGTGGTCCTTTCCTGGTTTTCTCTAATGGCTGACAGCATCTGTAGGGACCAGAAGAAGCCCTGAAAGAGGGAAATCCCAAGTAACTATTCTGTTGACAGAAACCCAGAGCCTCAGAGCCAAGGAGTGATGGCAAAGGTCCACAAGTGGTATATTGGCAGTGTGTGCAGAAAAAGTCCAGCATAGCTTTACCTCTCCCCCAATATTTGCAGCCTGAAGACTGCTCCCTACAGAGACAGTTCCTACAGAGATTAGCCAAACCTGTCCCCTTGGTCCAGCTGTAGATTATAAACCCCCACCTGCTTATCCATCTGTATGTAATAACCAGCTTCCTTGCTCAGCTGTGTGCAACAACCTTGCTGTCTGTTCAAGCCTATATAATAAACAAATCGAGGGTCCTTTATGCACGGGCTTCTCCAGCAGAAATCCCAGACCACAGAATCCCAGATTTCTGCTTGACCATGTGTGTGTTTGTCTTTTCTTCAATCCCAGGAAGCACCAGACAGGTTTGTCCCTAAACCCCTGCTAGATGAGTAGCAACACCACCCCCACTTTTGTTGTCTCTTCTGCCCTCTTTACATGTGTTTCCTTTGTTCTGATTATGTGTACATGTAAATAACAAATACTCTTAGCAAGTACCCAGCACCAAGTAACGTTAAGATTATGGGTCTTCGGTGTGTACTTTGCATCTCAGTGTCCCCTGAATTGATTTGACTATGAAACCTTCAGGTGGATCCTGTGCCCTCCTGTTGGCCCTAAACTCCAGGTGCTGCTTTGATGTGGGATTCCCCTCTGTATTCTAAGAATACCACTGGTTAATAAAGAAACTGGCTTGGCCTGATACGGAGAGCAGAGCTAGGTGGGGAAAACTCAACTGAATGCTGGGAGAAACAAGGGCAGAGTCAGAGAGAAGCCAAGTAGCCCCTCCAGAGTCAGATGCCAGAACTGTGGTAACCCACAGCCACGTAGTGATACACAGATTACTAGAAATGAGTTAAATTAAGATATTAGAGTTAGCCAATAAGAAGCTGGAGTTAGTGGGCCAAGCAGTGATTTAATTAATACAGTTTCTTTGTGGTTATTTTGGTTCTGGGTGGCCGGGATGAACAAGCAGCCTCCTACTACACTGCTTCTCTCTAGATTTAGTCTCCCTTTTCATTGAAGTTACCCAGCTGGTCCTTAGCATTATTTGAGATTGTGACTGTTAGCCTGGCAGTAATCATTCTGCCTTTTCTACATTAAACATCGTAGCCTGGACTTTTGTGCTGGGATGTTAAACGTGTTTTAAATTGAAATGTCAAAGTTGTGAGATTTAGGAGGTAGGCACATATAAACGACACAGTACTCCCATTAAAGCATGGCTATCTCCCCACACTTTTCTGTAAAAGTACTCAACTTTCTTCTTGTTTTTTGAAATATGCAGCATATTAATGATGAAATACACACTCCTGCAGTCAATCTTCTGTGTAATGCCACACTGGAACTTCATGTATAATATCACACTGGAACTTCATGTATAATATCACACATGGTCTTCCCGTTTAATATTATGTGATGTCTTCCTGTCCTGCTGTAACTTAGCTCCTGGTTATCTACCTTTTCCCAACTCCCTATTCCTTTCAGGCTCTAGTAACCAACATTCTACTCACAACCAGGATGAGATCCACTACTTGGAAGTCCACATATGGATCTTCCACCTGTGTGATATTTGCCTTCAATAAAATCAAGGGCTACTTCCTCCATTAACAGGGGAAAATTGAAGTATATGCACTCTAAATTTTGCTTCCAGCTAAAGAAAACTGTTAATATCTACAAGGGATCCTACATTCATGAATCCTTATAATTCATTCTTTTTTTTTTGAAGCTTTCACATGTATATGCTAATGAAATTTTCAAAAGTTACTTACAGATATTTAAAGTAAAACTTTTTGATGTATAATCTGTACTATGTATCCTTATTTTTGTAGAAATAACTTCAAATTTAGATTTTACATGTGACTAAATATGCAAATACCACAATTAAGGATAAAGTAAGAAAGGAAACAAAGCTAGACTCTGTTTTTGGAGACAGGGTTTCTCTGTGTAGCTTTGGAGCCTGTTGACCAGGCTGGCGTCAAACTCACAAAGATCTGCCTGCCTCTGCCTCCCGAGTGCTGAGATTAAAGGTGTGCACCACCACCACCACCTGACTGCGAGATTCTCTTAAGGGAACTAAAGAATATAAGTTCTTGAGTCGTATAACTCTTTCAGCTGTTATTTAATCATATATCTTTTATAGTTATTCTTCCTCCTAACTGAATAAAAACTTCAGGAGGTGTGAAAGTTCCAGATGCATCTAAACAAAATCTTCTATGACCTGTCCATTACCAGTGTCCCAATCTGATCTTAAAATTTTCTTTGCCAATATCTATTTAGTTCACAAAGGCCTTAAGTTAAACATCGTTCATTTTCCCAGCCCAAATGATAGTGGCAAGGACCTGTGTAAAACAATGGCTTCAATATCCACACTTCCTGACCCAAAGGCAGCTCTTATTAATACTTCTTGATGTCTACTGAAATTCTAAAATGGGGTTTAAATTATATTTAAGCCATTCATAGTGATCTAGCCTGTACTTAACATCTGCCTCTTCTCTACAAACCCCAAACTGGGTATTGTCTTTCTCCCCTAAATTAGGTTTACTTTGCTGCTCAGTATCAGATAAACATAAGCTGGTTTCATCATGGCCAACTAGAAAATAATTTATAAATATGAGTGACCTCCGCCTATTACACCTCACTTTGTGTGAAAGGTTAGCCCTTTTTAATGTTCTGTACATTATCATCCATCCTTTTAGCCTCACTATGAGCTCCCTTTCAACTCTATCTTACTCTCCACTCAGCAAACTTCAGTTTGGTGCTCAAGATAGTGTTGGTTAAGTAATACTAATGCCTCAAAGGCAGGCACCAGTAGAAGCTAAATGACTTCATAAGTTCAGTGTTTGACCAATGACCTCCAGATCACACTGAGCATATCATTCCAAGAACATGCCAATTAAGCAATCTCCCCAGGAGCCCACACAGTTCCCTGGGAATAGTGTCATGTTGTTGAAGAAATGGTTCTGCTTACTGACCTTCACTCTAAGCCACAGTCACCCATACCTAAAGGTCACAGTTAATTCACAGCAATCATTCAGTGGATATTTTTGAAACCTAAGAAAAACAATGTAGCTGGACAAATAATTGGTAACTTGCAATCAACTGAGACTTATCTTCTGCTTGTACAATGAGTGCCAAAGTCATGTTATACACATACATCAGTGCAAGAAAATTTGCATTTGGGTTGTGAAAGATAAGTAAATAATTGTGAAAAGTGAAACAATCAAGAAAAGTAAAACACATTGTTAATATCCAGACCCAATGACACAGATGATAAGAATTTCTTTTCAACCAACCAAAATATTAGCTGTGACATCTGAATGCTAAATTCAGATTTAGCTAAATAAATTCTTAAATCTTTGTCTGTTTTTTTTCTGTAATGTTAGTATAGGATTTTATTCCTCATCCTTATATTCTCACAGCTGGCATGCATGATACCAGTTCAACCCGTTGAGCTGTGCAGAACTAGATGCCAACTTAGATTTCTACGGCTCATTGCCATATTCTTACAGCTGGTGCACACAATGCCAGTTCAGATCTCTGAGCCACACTGAATTGGGAGTGCTGATAACTTGCTTCTTGGGAGTGCGCATCTCTACAAGCTTCAGAGGAGATTCTTATGCAAGCCACCGTTTCACAGTAACCTTTCTATCATCAAATGTATTACCATTTGTAGCCTTGAACCTTCAACTACTGGCTTTCCACTAATAAACACTGTGTTCGCGTTCTTGTGGAACTATACTGTATTCAATTTAGGAGATCTGTTTTTAAAAAATAACACAAAGTAATGAACATAAAAAAACAAATTTAAAAAGGAATACTTATATAGATTTTTTCTTAAATATGCTATAGTCCCAGCATCCAGGAGGCCAAAGCAACAGGATCCTGGGTTTAAATGTAGACTGTAAACTTTCTGTTTAAAAAAGAAGTAAGAAGTGGAAGCGAAAGAAAGGAAGAAGAGAGGGAAGGAGGAATGGGATGGGAAGAAGTCACAGATAGAAGTGGAAGAGGGGTGTGAGGAAAAAGTAAGGGACTAGCTTCATCCTACATCTCTCTGAGATTTCAGTGCAAACGATAACAACCATGAACACTGTGGCTCTCAAGGAGTTCATAAGGCTGAAGTTGTGATGGAAGCACTGGTTCTCACTGGCCCCTTTCTCTTGCCCAGGACTTTACGATGACATTTTATCTCAGGCACTATTGGAAGGATGAGAGACTTGCCTTTGCTAGCACTACAAACAAAAGCATGACCTTCGATCATAGACTGATTCAAAAGATTTGGGTGCCTGATATCTTCTTTGTCCACTCTAAAAGATCCTTCATCCATGACACGACCATGCAGAACATCATGCTGCGCGTACACCCGGATGGAAATGTCCTCTTCAGTCTCAGGTATAAGGGCCCCTATGGCTTTTGGCATCCTTCAACCATGGCCATCTAACCAGACTTGCTGAGTCTCATGTCACACTAAACTACCAGCACTGCTGTCGGGTTCATGACGCTGAAGATCGGGACACACCCAGATTATGTAATTTTCCCTGCTTCTGTTATCCAAAACTTTATGGAATTTTTTCTATTCTGTATATTCCCACTCAGGCCACATATTGTTTAGACAGATAGAGTGGAGCTGAATTCTGGAAATCCTTAAAAATCTGACACACAATTGTTTAGGTATATGAATCTATTTCTATTAACCAATTCCTTCCTATCCCTGTACTCCACCAACTAGTTTAAAATCTTAAATTAGCAAAATACTTTCTTCAGTTAGCTCCTTCATTTGTAATATGAACACATAATCAAAATACAAGTTAACATAAATTTTCTCCCTTGTTTTTCTTTGTTAGTTTTAGTTAAAACATGTATTCCAGCACTATGCTATTATAGGCATTTTATCTTTAATCATCCATATTTTATTTTAGCTAAATGAGTTCTGTGTATGTGGAGTGGTTTATAATAGAAATTCTAGAAGAAATATGTACATCCAAGCTACTAAGCTTTTTTAACACTCTGACAATCTGAAACAGGGTCTATAGTATGTTTTAAAAACCGAGGTCCTTATTCTTGCAAACTGTGTGGGCTGCAGAACTCTGAAATAATACATTTATGCTGTGATAAGCTGTTATAGCAGCAATAAGAAATTATGTTTGCTCATTACAAGTATCATTCACAGAGTGGCCATCATCAGCCATTTTTAAAGAGCTATAAACTCAATTCATGAAAAGTATGGTTTTCTTTCTTTTATCTAAATGTACATTGGTGTTTTGTCTGACTTTGTGTCTATATGAGAGCATCAGATTTGTTAGCTGCCATATGGGTGCTGGGATTTGAACCCTGGTCCTCTGGGAGAGCAGTCAGTGTTCTTAACTACTGAGCCATCTCTCCAGCACTCCCAGTACTGTTATCTATAGAACTCATAAATACTACTGTCAAAAGTCCTTAAGAATTGAAAAAACAGAATCTGACCAAAGAATCGGCTGTTTTAAAGTTGCTTTGGTGAGAAGATGAACAGTAATAGATTAACTCTGGGGATCCTGTTTACTTTGCACATTCTAATGTCTGTTTGGCTCTTGCCATACATGGTGAAATCACCTTTAATCTCTTGGACTATCTTGCCTATGAAGAATGTTTCTGTTCATCTGGAGTCCATGAGCCATACCTGAGAGGATATGCTCATGGTGGTTATGGTAGGTTTCTTGTGCCACAGTATCATTCTCACATCCGGAGAGGATGAAATTAAACTCACTCATCTAGCTGGTCAACTCTCAGTTAAGGTTTTCCTCACCAAGGCCTGTGTGAGCTTTTCTGGTCCCCAGAGCTCTGTGCATGACGCCATGTGTATCACTACTGGCAGAATGATGTCACACTTTCCAGGAAGGACAACTGGAAACTTGTGATTTCTCCTAGACTTGGTCTTCTTGCCTTTTCTGGCTACTGTTTTAATCCTCATTGTAGTAAGGTGCAATGTATGTCATTCAGGTGTACCCACGAGCATAATAGCTTTACTTATTCTTAGAATCTTTCTGCAGAAGCTTAACCCTAGAGGTAGTCTCAGAGATGCCCATACTCAAGAGGACTCAAAATTGTTGTAAGCACAGCTCTTCGGTCCAACAAAAGAAGCAGTCCAAGCACAGATCCAGAACTCCTGGTACCAGGTACCAGGTTGGGTTCTGAGGCCAAATAGCCAAAATCCTCTTCAGTCATTCATTTCTTCATGTATACTATGGAGCAAGTGGTATAAAGACCTCAGAAAATAATTCCTTTAACATACTAGGATCATGCCAGACTAAATATGCGTTTTGCACAGAAAGAAATCCACACACCTTTGTTCTTGATGTTCTGTTCTGACTATTGACAATAAAATTCAGATCACAGAAGATAAAATGGCTCTGCTCTTCTGATTAACTCAGGAGCACCACTGGCAGGAGCATCTGTTGTCTTTGTTTTTGCAGGCTGGCTTAGGGGCCTTTTATGAACCTCTAATCTGCTATTGTGGCTACCGCAGCTCTCACTCTGAGGCGAGATCACAGGATGGCAGCCTCTGCCTGGGGCCAGGAAAATCCAGGGGAATATACAATTTTGTGGAAAAAAAAATAAGCCTCATCAATATGCAAGTCTTTGCCTTAATAGATTGTGAATTATGTATTATGCACATGGATCTATCACTAAACACGCTCCTGGCTTTGCCTCAGTACCACAAAGAAAATTTTCTAGTGCTTTGTGAAGGAAACATTTACCTATAAATTTGTGTTTTCACCACCTCAACTCTTTTACTGGAGACTACTCAATTTTGCATCTTCTAGAGTGAAGAATGTGTTTAAATCCACTGAAAGCATCTGACTTTCAAGTGTTTTTCTGAAAAAAAAAAAAAGAATAATCATCAGAGCCAGAAAATGCAGAAGGAGCTAAGCAGGAAACGGTGAGATCAGGACAAATGTAAGAATTCGCTCATCAATCTCTGTCTTGAGCAATCCCTACCCCTATGCACTTGCTTCCTTGTTATTTGGACAGAAGATAATCAGGCCTGTTTCTCATTACCCCTGAAAGGTACCCAAAGAAAGCAAACACTAAGAACCTTCATTCCTGCATGCTAGTTGGGCCATATGGGTAAATGATCACAGTTCTCTTTCTTACTCCGTTTACAGGATAACAGTTTCGGCCATGTGCCTTATGGACTTCAGCAGGTTTCCTCTGGACACTCAGAACTGCTCTCTTGAACTAGAAAGCTGTAAGTCTTTCTGCCTGCTGAAACAAGCCTGCATCATCATCAGAACACACTGCACACCATCACCGGAAAGAAGCATATGCTTAGCAATAATTTAAACATCGTATTACATTTTTCCATCTTATCATATTTTCCAGTTAGATTGTGTTACTTTTCAGTGTTACACCACCTCTCTTTTTCTAATGATGATAATGGCAGACTGTCTTTCAAATGAGGTGATTCAGGGGGAAATGCTTTGGTCATTAAATAGTCTGTGATTTTCACAATAGCAATAAAAAAAAAAACAGCTCCTTTAGAGCATTTAGCTTTCCAACCTTAGCACTGACCTTCTACATGTGGAAGATCTGGGAATCCTATAGCTAGACAAGTACCGATCCTCTACTAAATGTGTATGAGCTTCCCAGAGGAACCCAGCTTAGGGCACAGACTCCATTAAGAGGTGTCTGGTTTAGCTCCATGCCAATAACTGTTACCCAACATTTACTTTTGATAAGGCAGCTTAAAAGTTGATCACAGTTTTTCATCATACGACTGAAACTCTGACTCTCAATGGATGCTGTCTACACATCTGCTCCTTTGTACACATCTATTACAAACGTTTTATGACCCAATAAAAAAATTTGTAAGGCTCATTTGAGAATTTCATTTAAGAGAAGTCCATTAAAGAAACTTAAAGGCATGGTCTCAGCCCCTGCGAGGCAGTGCCCTGGCCTTACCCTGAGATCGAGCTTAATTTTATATAAGAATGCATGCAGACAGGCACACTGGAGAACTGTAAACATCACAGAGGGAGAAACAACTCTGTCCTGACAGTCTTCAGGCTCTGGATTTTAGAGATGGTTGTGGGGTTGGTGTTTGTTGTCTTTGTTTCCTTTTTGAACTGTGGGTTTGTTCAGTCCCTTGGAAAGTATCTTCCAATACATAGCACATGCATACCTCTGAACCAGGAACTGGGGATTCAGAAGTGTTGAAAACAGGACCTCACCTAACTGCTAAGACAGGAACCGTCTGTGTTATTTTAGATGCCTACAATGAAGAGGACCTAATGTTGTACTGGAAACACGGCAACAAGTCCTTAAACACTGAAGAGCACATTTCTCTTTCTCAGTTCTTCATTGAAGAGTTCAGCGCATCCAGTGGATTGGCTTTCTATAGCAGCACAGGTACAGCACTTCTATGTGCAGACAATTCTGTGGCAACTACTGATCCCTCCAACCCACACGCAAACCCTTCCAACAAGACGCCTGGATTCTACTCTTGGTCCCTTGACTCTATGCTTAGTAGAACATACAGAATGGTCTTTGCAACATGGGAATCACAGCTTAAAACCCTTTCCAGATCAAACCCCTTTGGTGTTTTTCCATTGCACGTAAAAGCAAGGGCAAGCTTCTTAACTTGCTCTCCATCCTGTGTGCTGCTCTGACTCACATCAACCCCTGTTCCCATATCATAGTGTCCTCTACCTCCCCCTCACTTGCTCTCAGACACTTTCATCTCATTTCTTCTATGTGGTTTTGCTCTGGCCCTGCCCCACTATCTCATGACCAATTACCTTCCTTAGTCATAACTTTGCAAATTATCTTTTCAAATGATGATATCCTAGTTAGCCCTTCAAAGCTAGGCCTCTTTTCTCACTATTTCCTGTCTTCACAGCACATACTTCCAACTGAAGTAAATGCTTCATTGTCTATTGTCTAGGTCTATCTTTGGAAAGAGGTCAGAAACTATCTGCCTTGCTAACCATTTCTTCCCAGATCCTAGAATATGCCTAGCATATGGTAGATGCTCAAAAAATAAAAAGCACCTGACACAACTGAGTTAACAAGGTGCGCTGTTGTCCTAAAGAGAAAAATCTGTTTAGAATCAGTACAGTATATACTCTTCACCATGATTGGCAGGTTTCTGATTTGGTAGCGTTTATCTCAGGAGTTTTTAAAACTGATCTGGCTGTTAACTAAAATCAGTTATACTCTTTCTGACCTCCTCCACACCCCCCACAGCCATTATCCACCATCTTGCTAGTGACAGGTACTCTGTGTCATTTGTGGTTCAAAGGAGCAGTGTTCAGGCTACAAGGTGTGCTTGTAGCTGCCCTGGCCAGAATCCTTCTCACCTGCACAGCCTTGGAGCTTGAGGAGCAGATTCTGAGTTATCTGTTGTCATTGTTGGCCCCTACAATTATCTATCTAAAAGTCTGTGTCTTAAAGAACAGCCAAAATTTAAATCTCAAAGAAGCTAATTGCATCCCGGGGACCAATGTGTCTTTAGCTATTTAGATCAGGAAGAAACATCTGTTTCACCCTGTTGGCTTGCATTCTTTGACATTCAGTGAGCACTGCTATTAATTTTAATCCTGTTGGTTGCATTTTCTGATATGCAAATAACACACATTTGTGTTCCTTGATCGCTGATATATCCCTGGCACATAGAAGATTGTTGCAATCAAATTGTTGAATAAATGAATACGTGGTGGATAATTCAAAAAGAATTTCAAAAGTTTAAGAGTCCTTGGAATACTAGGAACACCTCATGCAGACAAGCTGCTGTGATTCAGTTTTCTGCTTCTCTTGCTCCTTTTTCAAATGTGGTGTCAGGAAGTTAATGTTTTTAGTCCTCAGTTCAATTAAGTCAGCATTTAAATAAATTAATATGTATGGTGAAAATGATATATCTGAGTTTTAATTTTTCTTTATTATTTCTGTGATAAAATAACTTTGACACATAATAAATTACATCCATAATCTGTCTTTTTAATGTTATCATAATGTGATATATGGGAAACACGAAAATCTAAGGGTGGTATCCTTGTACCAATCAATACAATGTATTTGTATTGCATGACAATAGCATTTGTATTTCCTACAATTTTGAAGCTCAGTATCCATGTAAATATTTGGTGGAAATTTAACTATTCCTCTTAAAGTAGAGGGTCACTCTTCCAGTTCCTCACTCTCCCTCTAAGACTTCCCATTCACTCTGCTATCTGTGCTCTCACCAAGGCAGGATCAACACTAGGTAATTTTTAGCCTCTTCTCTTCATGTTTCAGAGTCTGTCAAAATTCAGACAAAACATCGCTGAAAACCTGTTCACAAAGATGCTTTTACGTATTTTTTAAGCGAACTAGGAAACCCTAACATTTCAGTTTAATTACACTTTCAAGAAATAGAACATTCGTTTCTGCAAATAAATGGACTAAGATAGCATTCACTTTAAATGCTTTGTATAGCATGATGTGAGCTTGCTCTAATTTTAAAAGTGGCTAATAGAAGAGTCTTTAACAAAACCCATATCTGTTATTGAAGAAATGATTTATACACATGTGGGTATGTTTGTATGTGCCAGTCTGTTTTAAAATTCGGAGAAATGGGTAGAGATTGGGAAAAGTTTCAATTTTATTTCTATACTTTGCAGTTCTGATTCTGTTAAAACATGCACATTTTAATGACAAGGAATAAAGTGGGTTCTAAGAGTAGAAAAATGCAAGAGCACAGCATTTTGAAAGCTGTGCTCTTATATCAAATTAATAGTTGCATCCAGATCTATCTAGTTCCTAAGCTTCATAAAAATGACCCTAGAAATTGATTTTAGTTCATGAGTAAGTAACAGCTCTGCCCCATGTTATCCAACAATTTTAAATGTGGTGCCCTCCTGTTTAAATATTTTAGCTTCGTGAAAATGATTAAAAATATTTTTCCTTATTCCTATCATCACAACTACCAACTATAACCACCATCCTAAAATAGCTATACAAGAAAATAGCCTCCCATTGTCAAAAATGGAATTGGAGGGAGTTGTAGAAACTCACTTTCCACTTGTAGCTGGACCACAGAGTCTTATTTTCCTACAATGTTTTCATCACTCCCATTGCCTCTGCACAAACCCATAACCACCCAGTAGCATCAACAAATAGGAGAAGGTTTCTCTGTCCCTCATCCATTTTAGTGCTCTTCTAACTCACATACCTTGAGTTCACCAAGGAAAGACTCCTATCCCCATGAAACCCATTGGAAAATTATTCATCAAAACTAAAGCACAGGGGCAACTGCCTAAGTTCAAACTCTACTCTATCGCTTACCACCAGGACAACCTCGGAAGAGTTGCTTGATCCAGCCTTCAATTTCCTTAGCTTTAATATGGTGGTTCCTAATGTCTCTATCTCATAGGATTTTGTGGCTAAACTGATACATTTAATAACTATGTGGGCAGTGTTTGAGTAATAGTAGTTAGAAACTCTCATCATCACCACTTCCATCAGCATCTTCATTGTAATACTTTTAATACAATCCAGGGTCTTAGTGTCAGAAAGTGATTAAAGATGTCAATTTATAGGTATAGAAGCAGCTTTTACTGCTGTCTTTGGATGGCACCTCAATTACTGACAGTGCTTTTCTCACAGTCTTTGGTTCTGCTTCTTTCTACTGACGGAGGCAATGGGAGATCTAACACTATACATACACCTAAAGTTGACTTCATGCTGTAAAAAGGATAATGCTGTACACATCAAGGTGTGAAGAATTTATGACTCATGTTATGAGCTTCCTAGAAAGAACAATTCAGGTTGCAAAACAAGTCTGAAAATAGCACAGAAAGGAGCAATTGGCTTGGGGTTAAATTTATGGTGGCTTGGGTAGAGTTAAGGTCAAGGATGTTCCCTTTGATGGAGTAGACACTGATGGCTTGAATGTTTCACAGCTACAGAAAAAGGTTTTGTTTCATTTTTGTGTTGCAGAGTTTAGTATCGTCATTATTTGTTTTTGTTTTTTAGTTTGTTATTTATAAGGTAGAAAGGGACATAAAAATGGGGCCTGGGAACTCTTGGTTCTTTAATATTAAAGATGAAATCAGACCCTTATTACACTACCTGGAGTGATGATCCAACCTTCTTACAAGGCAGCATGACCTGTTGTAATAGATAAAGGAGTCCTGCTGGCCTATTGTCTACCCAAAATACCATCCTGGTCCTCCCTTCCTACCCACAGGGTGGAGCAGCATTCTTCCTTCCTGGTTAATCCCTTGCACCAGCCTCACCAACCAAGTCCCAGAAAATAATTCTCTAGAAAAATGTTAAAAAAACGAGTGGTGCAGTTTAATGATATATACTTACCTCATATTTCTGAGGCTCTGGGTTTAATCCTTAATGTTGCAAAATAATAATAAATAATAATAATGACTATTCATTAAAAGAATAATCACCTAAATTTATTTCAAGAACTCAACAATGAACAGAAAACCACATACAATCATCTCTCTGTATCCATTGCTCTCACATCTATGGACTCAGCCAATTGTGAGTTGAAAATATTTGTAAACATACTTGTACTGAGCCTTAGCATAGCTGTGTATTACCACAACTCCCTAAACAACACAATATAACAGTTATTTACGTTGCATTTACATTATATTGGGCACTACAAATAAAAGAGATTACTTAAAATATACAGATAGGTATAAATGCAAATAATTCTACAGGAGTTCACATTAGCATCTGTACTTCTATAGACATCAGTGCCCAGGAGTCCCTGGAACCAATCCCTTTACACATCTGTAGGAGTAACTATATTGGAATTCTATCTTTATTTATAAAATACCTTTGTAATTATTCTTTATTTTAATCTTCCACCAATTATATGAACTGTAGAGGTTGGTATATTATTATTCTACCCTACAGGCATAATCAAAAGTTTCAGTTTCACACACAGCAAACTTAGGAACCAATACAAAACAATGATTCTTTCCAAGCTTTTAGCTAAAATCAAATGCAAGTAAAAGTACATGTGTGGGAACAGAAGGTAATGTATATTTTAACCTCAAAATGCTTTGCATGATGTAACATTTATTTCCACTGCTAATGAAATTAATAATCTTGCAGTATATATGTTTCAAGGCATATGTGCCAACTAACAGTGAGAATTTTAGTGTCTAATCAGATGAGAAGTATAATAAGCAGCTCACTGAAAGTCAGAGACTGGATATAGAGTCTCCCATTTCATTGTTGTGTTAGACCAACCACCCTATGTTTCCCATCAGGTTTACCATTTGTATATCCTAAGAAATCACTACTAAAAGTGGTAGAAGAATTCTCTATCTTTACATTGCCTGTGATCCTGATTTAAAATTTAACCTATAGTCTCTGGGTTTTGAATAATTTCTTTTAAAAAAATTTGACATATAAAAGTTTGTCTATATGCCATTCATAAAGCATATTTTGGTGTTTACTCATTTCACTATTTATTACCTTATTTCAGTAAATATGAAGATCAATACATGGTTATTACTATGCAGTAAAAAGTATAAGTAAGGGGCTGGAGAGATGGCTCAGCAGTTAAGATTACAGGCTGCTCTTCCAGAGGACCCAGGTTCAATTCCCATCATCCACACGGCATCCCATAACTATCTGTGTCTCCAGTTCTGGGGGATCTAGTATCCTCTTTTGGCCTACATACGCACCAGTTATGCACATAGAGTTGTAGTGTGAGGGGCCTGGTTGGTTTCTGTCCTCCCACCAGGTCCCCCAGCCATTTAGGTCCCAAGGAAAAATTACACAGCGAGTCTATGTTTATAAACTGATTGGTCCATTAGCTCAGGTTTCATATTAGCTCTTATAACCTATATAGCCCATTATTCTTATCAATATTAGCCACATGGCTCAGTACCTTTCTAAGCAGGGCAGGTCACATCCTGCTTCTTAGGTGGTCCAGGCAGATGTGCCGGGAGAGCTTCCTGCTTCCCAGAATTCTCCTGGTCTAATAGCCCCACCTCTACTTCCTGTCTGGTTGACCCACCTATACATCCTGGCTAATGGCCAATCAGCATTTATTTAAATCATGATTGACAGAATACAGACAATTCTCCTGCACCATAGAGTACATACATCCAACCTGAAGATCTAAAAAGCAAAACATCCACACAAACATAAAATAAATAAAATAAGTAAGTATGAATGGAAAATGAAAAACATAATTATTGAGCATAGTCATGTAGTGGCATTTCAATTGTATTTTAATAAATAAGGACTGCCTGAAGATCTGAGAGTAAAACAGCCCCACTGGTCAGCCTTACAGACCAGGTTATGGTAACACACACCTTTAATCCCAGTAGCCACACTAGTTGCTATAGCAATCAGGTCCTGCATGCCTTTAAACCCAGTGGTGCACGCCTTTAATCCGAGCCCTAGAGAGGAACATAAAATGGGGGCGGAGGGGGGGGAGAGATAGCTCTCAGACAGTCTCATTCTGAGATTCCGGGAGGCAGGATTGCCATTTCAGACTGAGGTAGAGGTAAGAGCCAGAGGCTGGCTGTTTTGCTTTTCAGACCTTCAGGTTGAACCCCAGTTTCTCTCTCTGACTTTTTATTAATCATGCTTCATAATCTGGGACATGATGAATAATCCTCAGCAATGTCCTGCAGATGGCTAGAAAATGTGGCTGTAAACACCTTCATATACTTTGGTTTCTCTTTCCATAGAAATCTCCTTTATATACTCTGGTTTCTCTTAAGGTCATATAAATCTTCTACCTTTTGAAATGTCCTTCCAGCAAATGCAAGAGAGAGAAAGAGCGAGAGAGAGAGAGAGAGGAATTCTGTACAGTTTGCTATGGATATGGCAACAATTGTATTTGGAATCAGATTAAATAATATCACCAACATGAGTTTACATTAATCCAACAATATGCAAAGAAATATTGCCACTGGTAATCTGTTTACAGATTGAACCCTTTGTGTACTAGCTCCCAATCTAGTTTTATCTACTCTAAATCTTTTCTTGCAGGTAAACTGTTCTTCATTTGTGATAGCTGATAAATGATTATTAACTGTGACATTCAGTCATCAATTAGCACTGAAGCCTTTCCTTCTTGTAGAAACCCTGCGAGCAACTTAAGTGTGCAAAGGGTCTTCAAAGACCACACACAAATGTAATTACCGTTCACCTCTTCCCCCAAGCTTGGGTGTAGAAGATAAACATATTTTTGGAGGGAATAATTAATCCGGCTGTCGTTCAGGCTATCTAACAGTGTTAGAATGGAAGCCCAGGTGCCAGCCGGTGCTGAGGAAACAGAGGTGGGTATGTCACATTCTGTGACGGCTGAGAGAAGAGCTTGCCCTCTGAAAATCACGGAGTGTAGCTAAGCACGGTGTCGCCTGGAAGCCTGTCTAATGAACTGTTTCTTTCTCCCAGGTTGGTACTATAGGCTTTTCATCAACTTTGTGCTGCGGAGGCATATTTTCTTCTTTGTACTGCAGACCTATTTCCCAGCCATGCTGATGGTGATGCTGTCATGGGTTTCATTCTGGATTGACCGGAGAGCTGTTCCTGCAAGAGTGTCCCTGGGTAAATAAAACTTTCCATTTGTTTTAAAATTATAATGTAGAACGAAGGGCAACGAGGTAAATAAAGCCGATGATTCAGGGAGAAGTAAAAATAGTGGTAGATTAGTCAGGATGGGCTTGTGTGTGTTCAGGTGAAAGTGTTTATCTTTAGCTGGTTCCAAGGACACATTGTAATTGGGCTCTTTGGCAACTGAGTGTTTGAGGACCAAGGTGCTGCTGACTGATCAGCAGCTGAGCAATGGATAGTAATAAAACAGGGTGGGGTTATGAAGCAAAACACGAGCTCACTTAAATTCCTGTGCCACTAAAGAAATCCCCTCCCCCACCCCCGTACCTTACCCAAGTTTATTTGACTTTGCAAGACAATCCTTTTACAGCATAGAAGGAAGAACCCTTAAAGTAATTCACACTGCACTGTTGCTGTCTTCATAAATCTCAGGACAGGGCGTGCTTAATTTGGGAACATGGGTACCCATGAGAAATTAGAACTTAACTCAAAGGTTAGAATGAGATTCAATGACAGTAGAATTTCAGAGGAAACACAGTGCCTGCCTCATTGAGTTACCACCCAAGGATGATTAGCTAATCCATCTAGCATGTTAGATGCCACTGCCACACACCTTGATTTATGAGAACCATTTCAGAACCACTTGGTGGTCATTGAGTCCTAAGTGGGATGTGCTAAGCTAAGCACTTGGAAAACACATTATTTAATAAAAATCCAGGAGTTAATGCCACTTGCCTTCTTGTCTGGTTTAGGACAATTTCTGGTTTCCCCTAATTTTGTGCATTTTTTTTAACCTATAAAATTCTATCTTGAGAGATTTTAAGTGCCTCACAATCATTGGAACTATAATAAAATTCATCCTAGAAAGGATTCTTTTAGAAGTTAATGCTCACAAATTTTATTCATACTTCAAAAGATCATGTGAAGACACAAATTATTAATATTAATAATTGGTTCACTTTCCCCCCAATAAAAACCACAGTCTGTAAACATTTCAGACTTGAATATCTTCAAGGAAAAATATCATCTAAATGAGTAATTAAATTATTTGGACTGTACCTTCGTATCAGAACATCTGTGTCCT
This sequence comes from Ondatra zibethicus, assembly GCA_004026605.1. Taxonomy (NCBI): domain Eukaryota; kingdom Metazoa; phylum Chordata; class Mammalia; order Rodentia; family Cricetidae; genus Ondatra; species Ondatra zibethicus. The sequence continues at coordinate 55,525 of PVIU01005641.1, read as the reverse complement.
GACCCCAGTATAGCAGGGGCAAGCATAGACCAAACGAGAGTCTGAGGGCATATTCCATCCTGCAAGAGTGACTGAGAAAGGCATTCATCAGTCTAAATGTATATTCCCATGCCTTCTAATCATATCTTCCAAGCTGACTGCTCTGTACTTATATGGTGATAATGGCAACTCTAAAAGCTAGGAGGCTGAAGGGAAGTATGAATGCAGAAATTCTACGTCAAGCCTCTCTGAACTTCCATCTTGTCTCTGGATTTATCCCTGAGAGGCAGGAAAATTTTGTGATTTACCTAAATTAGCAACCGAATCAGAGCAACCCCTCTCCCGCTTTTCCTGTAACAAATAATCACTTTTCCATTACACAGCTGTGTTCCCAGGCTTTTGCTTCCTACTACCTTCAAGTCCTGCCTTTGTTTTCTTCCCTTTCTCAATGCAGTGTTGCTCAGTTCCTGGAAGGCACAGTGTGGTATTTCAAAACATGGTTATAATGTGTATTGATCACGTTAGGTAATTAACATATCCACCTCCTTCTCATTAGTTTCTGTTTGGTGCCTTTGAACACCTAGTTAGTCATAAACTATATTGTAAGCTATTATAAACTGTAATCGCTACACATGCTAGAAAACACTAGACCCCACTCTGCTTGTGACTGAACACTCACTACTTGTATCTCTCTATCTCCTCATTCCCTCACCCTTTCTACCCTCTTATAATTATAAAAGTTCTGGTAACTTTTTAAATAGGTTCTAAATTGAGGAAATATGTCATACTTGTCTCTCTGTCTGACTTACTTCGTTTAACATAGTATCCTCCAGTTCTGCTCACCTGCTATAAACAATGGACTACCACTTTTATGACTTAATAGTATTTCATTCTGTATATGGGAATTTTTTATCTACATATCCTTTTATTTGTATTATCATTTGTTAATTGTAAAAGCTAATGGGCTCCATTGTGACATTTTTACTGCATATATAATATATTTTGATCATCTTTAATCTCCTACTACCATATCCTACTCATGCTCTCACTCTTTCCCTTCCTCTGACTCCAAAGTCTCCTTCTACTTTTATTGATTATCTCTATCATAGTCATTTTTCTTTTAATTGGCAATGCTACATGTACACACACATAGATACATAAATGAAACCTATTTAGGACATCAAGTGTTGCTCATATGTTTTTAGGACTGACACTCGATACTGGATAATCAATTAGGTAATTCATCTCAGTGGAGGACTATTGACTGCCTGCAGTTTTTCACCTTAGGGTAGGGCCTTATGAGATTGCCCCCATCCATGTTGTCAAGTGAACTGGTGTCATTGTTTCTGTTTCAGTAGCCATATTGTTCAGATTTTGTGGGCATAAATTCCCTGTCTTATACAGAAAACACCATCTTCCAACAGATATCCTAATTCTCTGACTCTTGGAATTTTTCTGTCCTCATTTCCAAGATGTTTCCTGTGCCTTAGGGGTAAGGGTTATATTTTAGGTGTATCAGTTGAGGTTGGTCAGTTGACCAGTTGTGGTTACTGTAATGACTTCCACTGACTGCAAAAAGAATCTTCAACCAGTATAATTCCTACCTAAATTCTAACGCTTATCCTTATACCTACAGATAAATGGAGCTCTCATACATGTATCTATTGATAAGCACACAGGCCAAGCATTGTAGGTCGGAGCTGTTTTGAACAATGCAGCAGTTAACACAGGTGTGCAGTTATCTCACTGATATGCTAATACTGTTTCTTTCTGACATATATCAAGAAGGGGGTAGCTAGATCATATGGTAAATCTGTTTTAGTCTTTTGAGGACCTTTGATACCATTATTCATAAACTTGTTGTGTGTGTGTGTGTGTGTGTGTTTGTTGGCCATTTTAATTGGGATAAGATGATCACTAATTATAGTTAGACTTGCATTTCCAGTGTGCACAAAGAATTTGAAAATTTTTGCAACTTGCTAGAAAATTAAATTTCTCCTTTTGGGTTGTGTTGGGGTTGTTTGATACAGTTTCCCTGTGTAACCCTGGCTGTCCTGGAACTCACTCTGTGGACTAGATTGGCTTCAAAACTCAGAGAGCCACCTGCCTCTGCCTCCCAAGTGCTGGGATCAAAGGCATACACCACTAACAGCCAGCAATGAATTTTTTCTTTTGAGGAGTATATACTCATATTTCTTGTTCATTAACAATTGGATTACTTATTTTGTTGTTAGGTTTTTAATGTATACTGTATACTTTAGATATAATTTCTTTATCAAGCTAATTGGCTAGTTAGCAAAACTATTTCCCATTATATAGGTTGTCTGGTCACTGTGTTTCTTTTGCTGTGCAGAACTTCTTAAATTTATTTAGCCACTTTTTCTAATTTTCTCTTATTTCCTGTGCCTCAGGAGTGTCATCCAAAAATTCATTACCTATACCAATGTGTTGAAGTATTTTCCTCTAGTTTCTTCTAGTAGTTCAGCTTTTTGTGTGTTATGTTCCGACACATAATCTGATCGGTGTTATGTTCAGACACGTAATCTGATCGGTGTTATATTCAGATACGTAATCTTATCGATTCCTTCAGACTGTTGAAATAAATTTTCACTGAAAATAATGAGAAGTATGATCTTATTAAATAGTTCAGTAAGCAATAGTTTCTAAAATGTTAGTTACAGTGTGGAATCTGAAATGGCCTGTTTGATGAAACCACCGGTCGATTCTGTACTGTGAAAGTGTCTTTTACCCACAGACTTAGTTACTTGAAAAGTACTAGCTTACTAAATAACCTCCAGATCTCCCAAATATCTCTGCAATTTATTGTATAACATCAGAAAAACTATTGCTATTACCATTAATTTCTCATAAAAGTTGAAATGAAAAAGTCTCATGAAAAGTTCACAGTTACATATATAAGTCTGATGACAATCTAGGGTGGGATTGAAAGTGCAGGTCACATGGTTAACAATGAATGACATCATTCTTTCACTTGATTTGATAGAGTGATTAGCCAAGGTTTAAGAAAATCAGTACCAAAAACTCAAATTAGGGTGATTGATTTGCCTTATTCTTTTGCATAAAAATAGTATTTCACTGAACAGGAGGATAGGAAGTGGTAGAGAGCTTACTATAACATGTGTAAAGTCCCGTGTTTGATCAGCAGTACCACAAATAATAAATGATTTGGTGATCAGATAATTGTCTAGTTCTGCCTTGACTCCTATCACTGAGGGTTTTCCTCAAAATAGCCTTTGTACTTTGATTTGTAAAAACACTGTATCAACTTGACATTCCATCATACAAAATGGCTCAAATAAGTGCACACATGCAAGAGAAATTCATGTAACCATCACAGGGATGACCAAAGCCTCTAATGACAACCACTGGACTCTGGTAGCCCCTATGAGTAGAAACTGTTGCTTCTGGCCACTGAATGGTGCTGCAATATCCAGTCCATATCTTTCCCTTATATGCCTCCTATTATCGTTCCGCCTATGAGCATAGGAAAAATGTTCTTACCCACATGAAGGCAAATGAAGACCACCCCTTCCTCAGGAAAACTGTTTATAGCACATCCACTGAAGGGGTGAACAAGGTCAGAAGTCCATCAAGTGATGTCTGTCTGCCTCCTGCTGTCATCATGGTTAATGAACTGCTGCTCCACCGTGCCAGCCAATGAAACACAGACAGGAAGAATTCTCCCCAGACGGTCCTTAATTTACACACGCATGTGCTTAAAAGTTAATATGGTGAAACTGCAAGGGTTCGGGGGGCTGAGTCAAATAGCTTGATGAAATATTTTCTCATAACACTTTTCTAACTATGCATACTGATATCAGTAGGTGGGAATATAATTTTCTAATGTAATATATGACCTTTCTTTGAATAAATGGCCAGTTCATGTGATTCAAAACTCCTTTACTGGGATGTTAACTTTAATGGATCTGCAAGGAAAACCACTTATCAAGATTAATCTATTTCCAAGGGATGGCTTAAGACATAATAAGTATGTTTAATGTAGCCCTAATAGTCCCAACTTCCACTTGCACTGCTCTAAGAGTTTATGCAGTTATCTTACCATTTACTCCCCCATTCTACAATTCTTCCTCCCTACAGTCTCATTAATTTTATCATTATTATTATTCCTGATTTTGTGCAATGAAAATCAGGACTGCTGGCTATTTAAATAAAGAAGTGGTAAATTAGTTGGGCTAGGCATCCTTTTAAAGAAAATGATTGATAGTTAATTCCTTCCTGGCAAATATAGACACTCTGGTTCATTTTTACTAATCCAAATAGTCAATGATCCCAGTGAATACTCATAATTCATGTACACTTGTAACTTTTCTAAACCTTTATTTTATCCACTAAATCCAAATTACTGTCTATTGAAAAACAATGACATTCTATGCTCCATATCTTATAAAATGAAGAGAAGACGTTTACATTTTTTTTGAACAACTGATAGAAGTTACTGTAGAAAAGTGTGAGGTCAAGATTCCCTCAGTTCCTAGAAGGACATCTTAAAGGGATTAAGATTTCTGGCCCATTGAAAGTACAGAGTACCCTCTTCGTGCCCTTTGACATGTCACCCATACTTTGTAGGATCTTCTCTCAGAGATCTGCCATATATGGAAATTGATTTATAGTCTCATAAACAAAAGATATTCCCTTTCAGGTCTAAAATGAGAGGCAGTAGGTATACAATAAAAAAAAAAACACTACAGGCTTAACGCTGACAGAGAGAGATCAGAACCCTGCTCCTGACAGACTGTGGGCCAATCACTCAGCTATTCTCAGCATTTATTTCATTTTTGTAATCTACGGCCAGCATTTACCAAAGTGCATGGCAGGTAAATACCTGATTGAGGCAAACAACTTTTAAGCTATAATGTTGGTTTCAGTTCTATGTGTTGCACTAATAAAAAATTCATGATTCCATGTTTATGTAGCAAGTGTGTTTTGAATTCAAAGCATGGAGACAACATATGGCTGCATGCAGACTGTTCGTTGTTGTCTTTGTTTGGTGTTGTGTTTGTTTGTTTATTGTTACTGTTGTTGCATGGAAACCTGGGATTGAATTAGACAGTCCCTTTGCTTAATGTTAAGAGTTAGAAAAGAGAGTTTAGAAGTTCAAGTGTCAAAATGAGATTCTGGATTTTTCCCATCATAACTGTCAAACTACAAAACTGTAACGTGCTTTGTTATACAAACTAAAACTTCATTTGAAATTGAGTGGCTCTAGAGAGTTGCCATTATGTTTGACATAGGGCTCCCTTGGAGGAGCAACTCACACAATCCTGGAGAGAGGATAGAAGCCTCTTGGTGAAAGTGTCTCTCAGTCAAGAGTAAATCACAGTCTTCCTGCTGTTGGGGACTCCACAACTCATAAGCTCACAAGGATTTCATTTGTACCCCCCTTGTGCAGTTAAGAAATAAAACCACTGTAGCCAGTGTGCATTTCAGATATTTACAACATTGCACCTTCTCTCCAGACAAAACTAGCAATATTCTTCTGAGAGATTAGGGTGGAAATCAAACAGTTTCTATAACTAGTGTTTTCCTAAAAGCTGAGTCATTTCTTCCTTCATTTGTCTCCCAGAACTCAAATCTATTCACCAAGAGTGCTCATTTAAGAGACAAAAGAAAGAAAACAGAGAAGGAAAAAAAATGGAAGGAAGAAGGAGGCTCCTAGATTCTAGAAAAGGGGAAGGAAGAGAAGGAAACAGAGATAGCAGAGGGGAGGTGAGAAGGAAGGGTAATGACCAGCTGCTCAGACACAGCCTCCAACAGTAGCATACATGCACTCTGAGTTTCAGTTGAAGTGTAGTTTCATTTATAGGAATCCAAAGAAAATAATGATGGCTTTTTTGGGGGCATTTTTGATGAAAGAAAAATGTGGAGAAGTAGTAGTAGTACTGAAAATTAAGAAAGACTGAACTCCCTTTGCTCCATGACAGTGCTCCATGACAGAGTAACGGTAGACATAAAGACAACTTCTTAAGAGCAACAGTTATTAAATATTTAGAGAAAGTTTCTGAAAATGATCTTGTCATTTCTTTCCAAGAAGAATGCCTTAAGCTGGCACATTTTTATCTTTCTGGGATGATCAGAAGTTTCTCATTAAAGGACAGGCTCCAAACATGTTGGGGTTTGTGTGTTTAGATGAAAGGGGGAGCCTCTGCAGGAAACAGCAAGACACAGAGGCAGAAAGAAGAATCCAGTGGGACCCTTTAGGTGTCCAAAGCTAGCATGCAGGGGGTTCACTCCAGCTCTGGGACACCAGATTGATTTTGTTTCCAAGGGACATGCATTGATGATCCAGTAAATGAATGGCTGTTTTACTGAGTTTCCCACTCACTCTTCTTGAACTGCAGGAATCACTACAGTGCTCACCATGTCCACAGTCGTCACTGGTGTGAACGCCTCCATGCCCCAGGTGGCCTATGTTAAGGCAGTGGACGTGTACATGTGGGTCAGCTCCCTCTTTGTGTTTCTGTCAGTCATTGAGTACGCAGCGGTGAATTACCTCACCACAGTGGAAGAGGGGAAGCAGCTCAACAGAAGAAAGGTACAGCTTTGCCTTGAGGGTCAACTCCTTTCAAAATGTGGCTGGCTTGGTGTCTTTTCTTGTGCTGTGATAAAATACCCTAATGAAAACAATGTCCAGGAAAGAGGACTTATTCTGACTCACAGTTCAAGGGCATTGACCATCATGGTGAGGAAGTCAAGACAGCAAGAGCAGCAGGTCCTATTGCACTACTCAGAAACAGCAAACTATTCATGCAAACTATTGCCCCTTTCTTCACTTATTTCAATGGTTCTCAACCTGTGGGGCATGACCCATGGGGTTTAACGACCTTTTCACTGGGATCATTTAAGACCATTGAAAAACACAGATGTTTACATTATGATTCATAACAGTTACAAAGTTACAGTCACGAAATAGCAACAAAAATAATTTTATGGTTGGAGTCACCACAACCTGAGGAACTATATTGAAAGGTCACAGCATTAGAAAGGTTGAAACCCACTGAACTTAAATAGTTTAGTGTCCTAGCCAGGGAAAAGTACCACCCACAGTAGGAGGGGCTTCCCACCTCAAACAATACACTCAAGTTAATCACCTACTGGCCCAGAGGCCCATCTGGCAAAGCAAGTGATTCTAGATTCTGTCAAAATGACAATTATAATAAATATCCCAAGCACGAAGATGAACTTCTCTGGTAAACTTCCGCTTACAGTTCTTATAACTCTTGCATTAAATCCAAATGCCTTGGCAGGATTGAGCAATATTGGGACAGTATAAGGTGGAACATTAATCACTGCTCCATGCTGGCTGTTTTCCTCAGCATTCTCACTCACTTTCACCAGGGGCTTTTGTGCATGAAGAGTTGTTCTCAGTGTACATTGGTCCACTGACGCTGCCCCACTAGAAGAAAAGGTTGTTGTAAAACCACACTCTTTCTAATAGGTGGTAGTGGTGGTGGTGATAGCTAGAATGTATTAAGTGTTCGCTTTATGTTAGAATTATGACAACACCTAAAATATTTTATGGGATTTGAAATCCATAGTATCTCTGAGAGGTTAATGTTTTCTCACCTTCATTTTGCAGGGGTAAAGTAAGTGCATCCAAGCTCACAGAACTAAAGGACAATCAGGATTAGCTTTTGAGTCTATGACTCATCATATTTTGACATTGCCTAATAACATTTTTCTCATGGTTAAGGTTGCTGGACACTTTTTAAAGTGACTCCTCGCCATTTCTATTTCTTCTGTTGATAATTCTCTTTACTTCTGTAGCCATTTTAAATTAGATTATTTAAATAATTAGCAATTGTTGTTTTTGGGGAGGAGGCTTGCTTTGTTTTTATTTCATTGTATATTCTTGAGAGGAACCCTCTGTTTGATGTATAGATGGCAAAGATTTTCTCTCATTTTGTGGGCTACCTCTTTACTCCACAGTTTCCTTTGGTGTAAGGAAGTCCTAAATTTCATGACACCCTCTTTGCAGATGCACCCTACACCGTCAGAGTGCTATTTAGAAACTCATTACCTTTTTTCCTTCAGCATTTTCAGAATATTAGTCCTTATGTTTAGGTTCTTGATCCATTGGATTTAAGTTTTGTGTAGGTTGAGAGTTAGAGCATCGTTCTTCTGCATGCTAATACCCAGGTTTCCCAGTACTATTTGTTAAAGATGTTGTCTTTTCTTCAATGTATATTATTTTTTGATGACCTCATCAAAGACCAGGAAGCTGTAATTAGGGAGTTATATTTGGGTCCTCCATTCTATCTCACTTAGATATGAGTCTACTTTGGTTCCACTACTATAGTGTTTTTATTATTATGACTCTGTAGTATAACTTGAAATTAAATGTGTTATTTCCTACCATACTCATTTTATTTGGGATTGTTTTGCCTGTTTGTTTTTTCTCTAAATTTATGAAAAATGGGCCTGAAACTTGCATTGAATTTCATTGAATCTGTAGATTACCTTTAGTAGAAGGCCATTACCATGATATTCCATATTCCATGAGCATCTTCTAGTGTCTCTTTCAATTCCTTTCTTCTTCTAGATTTTTAAAAATTTAGCAGAATATAAATTTTTTCCTTTTTTTGATTACAACACTGCTTGGCCGGCCAATAGCTTAGACTTCTTATTGGCTAGCTCTTATATCTTAAAATAACACATTACTATTATTCTGTGTATTGCCATGAGGCTGTGGTTTACCGGGTAAAGTTCTGGCTACCGTCTCTTTCGGCAGCTACATGGTGTCTCTTTGACTATGCCTACTCTCTCTCCCTCTATCTCTGTTTGGATTTCCCACCTGGCTTTACTCTGCTAAGCCATTGGCCAAAACAGCTTTATTCATCAACCAGTAAAAGCACCACATATACAGAAGGACATCCCACATGTGCACAGAAATGGATTTTCCTGTTTTGGCCTGTTGCAGATCTGAGTTCCTGTAGGAAACCAAATTCTGAGGAATTATAAGCACCAGAAGGAAGGTCATGTAATTTAGTTAGGAATGTTGACCTGAGTGTCAATATTTGAACTTTTTGTAGGGATTGATGTGCCTTTCCTATTCCTGTTATTCCCATTTCTGTTATTCCCTGCTTCCTTCCTTCTTTCCTTGTGCGTGTGTGAGTGTCTGTGTGTGTGTGTGTGTATTTGGAAGTGTAGGGAGGTTTAGCTTTGGATATCTGGATATATACCCAAAAGTGGTATTGCTGGGTCTTAAGGAAGGTTGTTTCCTAATTTTCTGAGAAAGCCATACTGATATCCAAAGGGGCTTTACCAGCAATGAAGGAGTGTTCACTTTACTCCACAACCTCTCCAGCATAAGTTGTCATCAGTGTTTTTGATCTTAGCCATAGAATATAAATTTTTAATGTATGCCTTTACAATTATTAAAGCAAAAATGGGTAATGTAATTTAACAGTGTGGATCCCCACTAGTTAGTTAGCTGAATGCACAGAAGTCTCTGTGTCCTTTTGATTCAGTAAAATATTATAGTATTAAATTGCAATGAACCAAATATGCATTTATATAGAGTTGACTCTGTAGCCTCCAATTTAAATTCTAAGTAATTCCATCTAGAATAGCCTCTCCTTATTTGTTCATATTTCAACTCCCCCAGAGATCAAGAAGGATTTTATTTTCTCCAAAAGCTATTTCTAACAGCTGCTTTCTAGACACTGCTCCATGTTTGTGAGAGTCACTACCTCCCAAAGCAAAACTCAAAAAAAAAAAAATCAGTACAGATTCAACCATACTAGAAATCATTGATAATACTTCTTTAGAAAAATAAGTCAATTTCATTTTAGTTTACTGTGCTTTGTTAGTAGTGTTAGAAGTGGTTTTAGGCAAAAATGGGAAGGCCTGGCTCATTTCATTTTTAAACAAGTAAAACCCTTTCACTAACTCAACCCCAACTCAAGTGTAAGTAGGCAGTTAGTGTTCTTCTGGTTTGAGACCAAAAACTAAAACAAGAGACAAAGATCCGTGCATTGTTATTTTCTCTATAAAGAGGAAAAGTGAGCCTATATTGGTCATGTAATAAATCATAGTCACTCTCAACTCACAAAGCCATGGCAGACTGTTCATGCTGATCAGAACAAAGAGGAGAGCGAGCATCTAGGACAACTGAGTGTCAGTTCAGGAGAGTACTAGGAATCATTGGCATTAGACTTGTATAGCACTTAATCTTGTGGTGCCTAAGTACCCCATGGAATTAAATATGAACCTCCTTGCTACATCAGGATTTGCAAGGCGATGTTTTCCACTTATTATTGAATGATTGTTTTAAGTCAAATGCCAGAAGCCAACCTAAAATTCCGTTTTTTTAAAAAATAATGAACAGGACAAGCTTAATGTTTATGGAAACTGTTTGGTGTCTGACTTACATTTTCTCTAGTTCCTGTCCATAGCATCACTTTTGAGACTAACTGAAGAAAAGTCTTTCTGACAGATTTCTGGAATGTACAATGTTGATGCAGTTCAAGCCATGGCCTTCGATGGCTGCTACCATGACAGTGAGACTGATGTGGACCAGACTTCATTCTCCCAACGCTCAGAAGAGGACTCTATCAGAGCAAAGTTCACAGGAAGCCACTGCACAGATTCATCTCAGTTAAAGAGAAAGCCTGTGGGAGAAAATATTGGTAGAATCATCATAGAAAACAACCATGCCATTGATACCTATTCTAGAATTGTGTTTCCCATTGTTTATATTATATTTAATTTGTTTTACTGGGGTATATATTTATGAAGAGAACTTTTTTATTTGTGGACTTTTTTCTCTTTGCAGTAATTAGACCTTGCACATGCTAAATAAGTGTTCTACCATCCACAGCCTGAAGAAGAAAATTTACTGTAAACTTCTATTAGAGTCAGATGGTGTTACCTTCTCTTTTCATGAAAATGATCTTTTTTAATTAGGGAATAAAGCTGGACTGTGACATTTATTCAAGGATAACTGATTTCTTAGTGACTTCCAAGTGACAGATGACATTGTCCTAAGGGAGAACTTCCATCTTCAAGTGGTTTCAACCACACAAAACTCAGAGTCCTGTGAACAGCCCCCTTATTTTATCTGTAGTAACATTTTCTATATATAATGTTTTGTATATTACTGAGTCCAAAATGGAAAAATATTTGTTTCATTAAGTCTTTATTCATAATATTATATTTACCTTCAGTCATCAGTAACAGCATTTAGTATTTTGTAAATGAGTTATATTTGTCATAATTTCATTTATGTTTTTATTAGTAAGTTTTCTGTAGCTGTGATATAACGTAATGACCAAAGCAACATTTAGAAGAAAGAGTTTATTTGGTCTTCCAGTTCCAGAAGGAAAAAAGCCCATGATGGCAGAGAAACATGACAGCTAGCAGCAGGCATGGTGGCAGGAGGAGCCAGATGAGAGCTTACATCTTCAAACCACAAGCAGAATGAACTGGAAATGGCTCAGATCCTTAAACTCTCAAAGCCTGTCCCTGGTGCTGGTGATATAATTCCTACAACAATGCCACACTTGCTAAATTTCCTCCAAATAGTGCCACCAACTTGGCAACAAATGTGTTACAGAATGGCGCCAACATGTGGACAACTGCATCAAGATAAAGCCTGAGACAGCTTGGGAAGTAACTCTAGAGCAAAATAACAGCATTATGCTTGGTTTCTTGGTAGCAGCAATTTCTCGGGTCTGCTCTGCTTGCTAGAGGCAAGCAAGCACTCTCATTTAAGAGAGGCTTCCTGACTCAGCTTTAGCTGCAAAACCCTGCAGCTCTTTAAGATGTCCTGCCACAAAACACTTAAATAGTGTTGATGAAAATCTGACTGCATGCTTTTTGGTTTTCAGCCATAGCAGGAAAAAAGCTGTGCCATTTTAAAATGCCAGCTTTCTGGTCCATCCTGTCAGGGCAAACTCTCACTCCTTCAGGCAGGTGGTACAACTACAGAGCATTTGAGTGTGGTTTTTGAGCACACTGCTGCAGCTTGCTTGCTGGCAGGGACCTTGAAATGCTGTAGAGTTGTGGCAATAAACATGGCTACAGCCGGTACCTCTGCCATGAGACTGAAATCTCAGAAAGCTAAGAAATGGGCTGGATACAGCCATCAAAGCCTCAGCTTTAATCCAACCCATATTGCTTAGTAAATTAAAGACTCATGTGATCAGAAAAAGAGAGAGATATACAGTAAAGATAGATTCAAAGATGAAGAAAACCTCTAAATGGTTTACTGTGTGTTTAAAAATATATGCAGGCTTGGGAGAGAGAAGAAAAAGGTTAAAGTCCTTAAAATAAAAAAGAAAGAGAGTAGTTGGATGTGGTGGTACACACCTTTAATCCCAACACTTGTGAGACAGAGGTAGACTGAGCTCTGTGAGTTCAAGGTATGGTGGCATACACCTTTAATCTCAATGCCTGGGAGGCAGAGACAGACAGATCTCTGTGAGTTCAAGGAGTGGTAGCACACACCTTTAATCCCAGCACTGGGAAGGCAGAGACAGGTGGATCTCTGTAAGTTCAAGTACAGCCTGGTCTACAGAGGGAGTTCCAGGACAAAGATACACAGTGAACCTGTCTCAAAAAGCCAAAAGTTAAAAGTAAAAATAAAAGAAATAGAGGTTAAAACAAAGCAGTGGAAAGATGAAAAATACAGAGAATCTTGATTCTGTATGTTATTATGCTCTCTTTGAATTGTTTGAATGCTGAGGAAGTAGCAACATCACTCCAAGTAAAGAAATGGAGGGAAATGTATGCATCCCACAGTGATTTGCGTGGCTATAAATAAATCAGGTCAAGAGGGCATTACATAAATGTTCCATAGAAAACCTTACCATGATCTGCATTCATTTTTCTGATTGACAGTGTACATGGCTCAGAGTTGGGTATTTTATTTAAAAGGCACAATTTAGAGCAAATCCCTTGGCAGGAAATCAGAAAATTTCTCCTTATTTTGATCGTTGAAATGAATTAAGAGAATAAATTAAATAAAATAGTCAGTTCAATGTATTGCCTTTTATTTTCGAACACTATCAAACAAAATGGTTTGAATTATTCATTGCCAGTTGAAGAAACAAATAATTTCTTGCATAACTGACAGTAAAATTGCTTTTGCCTCTTTGGAGCCACATAGGCTTCAGAAAATTACCCCTTCCTCCTGGGTATCAAGGACTAAAAGAATTCTTTCTATATTATGGCTTTTCTGGTATACATACTAATTCTGAGGAACTTAATTGTATAGTCTTAATTATTTGGAAATAGAAAAAATACAATTTTCCAATCCTTTCAAAACATTTCAGAGACTGTATTTTTTTCTAGGATACTATCCAAAAGTGAGCTAATATTATTTTAGACTTTATTCATTTATTCTAAATAGATGATAATTTAACTTTTTAATTATGTTTTAATGGCTGTTAAACTTGATTTAATAGGGATATTTTATAGAGTTATATTTTGGAAATTAATATCCTAGGTGGTTGAAGATCTATAACTATTAACTACTATAGTAATAGTTGGGTTATATTTATGATTTGGTGAATTCTATGTGTGATTAAAAAAACAATAATTTAGAGATAGAAACAGCCCCACTCTTCCCTTCATCCAGTTATCTGACTCTTCAGAGATGTCTGTTTTTCACATTCTTTGAATTGCAGCACTCACAGTGCCTGATGCTTCCCCTGAGCCTATTCATTCCACCTTTTAAAATCAGATGCATCATTGGATACACTTGCATACGAGGCTAGAAGAATGGGCCTCTATCACATGCCACATAGTCTCTATATTCTCTTGAGGGCCATTAATGCACAACTGTTGGCCAATGAAATATAACTTTTGCTAATATCTAGGAACACAGGCAGTATATCTTCCAGTAATAAATGCCTAACAATTAGAAATAAAATCAGTTTACTGCACCAGGGAATTATCAGACCATTCAGAATGAGTGGCAAGGATGTTAGTCAGTATGCTTCTCATCAGATCCACCATTTGTGAAAAAGAACTCTTCCCAGTGGCTTCATTTCTACAAGGGAGAGGCAAGGTTTCTTAGTAGATTCTTGTATCAGAAAGAATGAAAGCACAGTTATCTGGAAAAGATATATGCAAAGAGAGCATATAATAGTTACCTCATTTCAATTTTGACTTCATTTACTGATCACAACTCTGAATAGACTGCACAGTAGTGTTCACTGAGGGATAAGCTTGGATAAAACGGGAAGATTTCAGAACATAAGCTGCTTTGTAAGATTTTTTTAAAAGCCAGTCAGCTTGTAAACCCTGCCTAAATATAGAAATGGGCAGGTTTGTAAAGACGATACAAGGAAACCTATGAAAGGATATATTTGAGCATAGAATTATGATTCTTGTTATAATTAGAAAAGTAAGGCTTCATTCTTTTAAAAAAATGGATAGCAAATTGATAAAAAGTATGTCCACCAAGAACTAGACATTTAATGTTTTATATTAGAAGTTTTCTTTTAACAGCATCTTTTTTCTTTTTTAGTCTGATTATATGGAGTTCTCCACGTTTTATTACCATAAAAGTTAAGTTCCAGTTCCAGTGTTTTTCTTTTACTTTTTATTTTTTAGTTGAAAATAGATTCTTCTCTCACATCCCAACCACAGTTTCCCCTTCCTCCACTCCTCCCAACTCCTCCTCCTTCCCCTTCCCCAGATATACTCCCCATTTGTATCCCATCAGAAAAGAGACGGCCTCTAATGGGCAACAACTAAATATGACCAAACAAGATATAATAAGGCAATGCAAGAGCCCTCAGATCTAAGCTGAATAGGACAGCAACATAACAGGAGGAAAAGAGTCCCAAGAGCAGGCAAAAGAGTCAGAGACAAGCTACCTGAAGTCGTGTTACTGTCTGCGGCCTATGTTGCCACCAGAGACCATGTTGATGTCCTTGGCCATGATGGTGTCTGTGGTCTTAACTGAGCCACCACATCTGCTGTTTCCTTGGAGACCGGAAACGCTTCTATCCATCCTGTAAAAGCATCCAGAACTGTTAAGAGATAATGGAGTTTTTTATGGGGAGGCATATAGGTGAAATTAACCTGCCAATCTTTGTCCAGTTGGTGTCTGCGAAGCTGGTATAGAGACTGACGGATGTAGAAAGCCCCTTGTGGGTTGTCCTGGGCACACATCTGGCAGGAGGAGTGAACCTGTAACATGAAGGCCTGGTTGGTTTCTGTCCTCCCACCAGGTCCCACAGTCATTAGGTCCCAAAGAATCACACAGAAGGTCTACATACGTTATAAAACTGATTGGCCCATTAGCTCAGGCTTCTTATTAGCTCTTGTAGCTTATATTAACCCATTATTCTTATCTATGTTAGCCACATGGCTCAGTACCTTTTTCAGCAGGGCCAGGACACATCCTGCTTCTTCAGTGGTCTGGGCAAGACTTCAGAAAGAGCATCCTTCTTCCCAGAATACTCCTGTTCTCATTGCCCCACCTCTACTTCCTGTCTGGTTTTTCCTCCTATACTTCCTGCCTGGCTATCAGCCTATCAGTGTTTATTTAAAATATAATTGACAGAATACAGACAATTCTCCCATACCATGAACCTGTGAAATAGAATCTTGGAGATGGGTGGGGTCAAAACGGGACCTAAGAAGGGGAAAAAGCTTTGGGGAAGCGGCTAAGGATATCTCCACCCAGTGAAGGTGATGGGAAAGCAGGTATCATTAAGAAAGAATGAGAGAAAAAATTGTCCTTCAAGGATGTAGAGCAGTGGCAAAGTTTTAAGTGGGGAGGAATGGGTCCCATCTACCCCCATAGCTGAAACTGGTGAGGGAAACTTAAGGCCTGAGTGAGAATAAAAGTAATGGACTTACCCACCACCTGCAGCTTCACCTTAGGCTTGGGATAGGGTTACGGGATAAACCAAGTCTGGGCAGCGTCAATCCTCTGCAAGGCTGAGACATTTGAAGGCTGGCACAGTTTTACTTGCTGATGGTGATGAGGCCAGACCTCCCTGGCTTGGCATAGAGGACAAGCCTGCATGGGGGCATTGTGATTTCCGGTGTCCAGGTTGCTGGCAGATAGGGCACAACCTCGGAGCAGGCGTAGTGCAATATGGTGCCATGTGACCATTTAGGCCACACTTGAAACAGTTTGCCTGTGAGGTTGACTTAGGCTGAGGGTTAGAGCCCTGTGGCTGGTTTTCCTTTGTCCCCATTCCTGTGACCTTAGGGCAGCTGCTAAGGCCTGGGCCTCTAGATTGTTGTAGCTTTGTCTGTCGGGAAGACTCAGCTGATTCCTCTCCGGCATTAAAAACTTTAAAGGCCATTTTTACCAGTTCCCATATAGGAGTTTGGGGACCATCCTCAACCTTTGTTAACTCTTTCCTAATATCAGGTACTGACTGAGGAAAAGGAACCTAGCCGCTTTTCTATCTGAGAGAGATTTGGAAGAGAAAAGGGAGCAGGGGAGGGGCTAGCCCAGTGTGCATGGGGGTTCAGGAGTGGAGTGATGAGGTAGGAGGGGGAGGGGACAGTGGGTAGGGTGGAATTTGACCTTGAACCTCCAAATTGGGAAGGGAGGGGAAAGAATATTGCTCCACAGGAAGGGGTTGGGTAGTGTGGGCTTGAGGGAGTGGGGGAGGGGCCAGTGCCTCTGGCAGCATGGTGCTGTGAGACACTGGCTACTGGGGGGGGGGCAAGAGTGCAGAGCCCCAAAACCATGGACATATGTAAGCTCTGTTCATTTGTCTTTATGGTGACAAAAATATTTTTTTTTAGGTCCTGGAGGGTGGTAAGCTCAAGACTTAGTACATAGGGAAATTAGCCTTTTGGGACAGATTGTATCAGACAGGCTCAATTTAAAAAGATTTTTGTAAGAGGTTATTACAGGGGCAACAGCGGATCTGGTTTTGAACTGCAAGTACCCATTTTAGAGTCTATGCCCAACTACGTGACCTAAGTCCACTCCAGCGCATCCATCAAAATGGCTCGTAGGTCCAAATGGGGCCATGGAGATTGAATGCCTGGCGTCCCAAAACAGATCTCCACCTCAGCCAAGACTGGTCCCGCCAGTTTGACTGCAGCTTGGGAATTGAACCCCTAGCACAGGCCGCGACTTCGACAGGAATCCAAAAAACAACAAAAATAAGTACAAATGGGTCCCCCCAAAACCCTATAGCATAGACAAGAAAAGGGACTCACCAAGATGAAGCCGCTGTAGCCCAGAAGCCAGTTTAAGCGTAGCATGGAGAACTCAAATTGTAGACTAGGGGGCTTTCAACACGCAGCCTGTCACATGGAAAGGGCCTGCTCTAACTCGGTGGGACCTCCAAGATGTTAGGAATATTTTCCTAATGCGATCTTTCCGCTGACACAAAATCCCAATCAAGCCAAATCAAAACAAGGCAAATTAAGAAATATCCAGGTTTAATGGGAGTTCTGTGCTCTCAGGTGGCCCCAAGGTAAAACCGGGAAGGCCCCAAGGGAAAACCGGGAAGCCATGTGAACACCACCACCGGGAGGAAGAAAAGGAGACCACATGTTCCTCTTTTGGGAGATCACTTAAGTACTCTTGGGAGTGGTCCTGACCTCCCCCCTCAGGGAGGGGTCAGGACCTGGCCTGCTGGGATTTGGAGTCCAGAGTGCTAACTCTCAGGGTCAGGGGGCTAGGATAGATGCAAGGGGCTGGGGCCTAAGTTCCCAACTTAACAGTTACTAATCAGTTGCTCAATAAATAACCACTTGTGTAAAAACATGCATATATGCAAAACACTTTTGTACTGCAGACATATTTTCAGGCATTGTGATGGTTTGAAAGCAATAGCCCCAAAAGCCATATTTGAGCATTTACTCAGTAAGGAGTGCCACAACATTAGAAGGATTAGGAAGTATTGCCTTTTTGGAGGAAGTCTGTCACTTGGGGTGGACTTTGAGGTTTTAAAAGCATAAACCAGGCTCAGTTTCTCTCTCTTATTGTTGCCTGAGTTGTCGGGGTCTGGTGCTAGCCCGGACCACGAATTATTTCTCTCGACCAGACCCCAACATAAACTCTCTCTGGACTGGCTTGGAGGCACGGGAATAAAAACACAATTCACATGGTTTTATTGGGAGGGAGATTCTCAGTGGTCCCTCATGAAATCCTGAGTTCACCTCCTGAAGAATTTCTCTCGTTTATTCTCCAAACAGCTTTTATACCAAAACATAAACTGAGTGGGAAATACACCAGCATTCTGTCTCCTAGGTAACCAGGTGAATGGCGTTTTGTCACATCTCCATCTACCTGTCTGTTGTGTATGCTAGCTGTCACATAGGCTTGAATCAGCATCTCTATCAGGCATCCTCCAAATTACAAAGAAAGGAGCAACAACATCCCGACCTTTTGTTAGGGCAGTGACAGCCTGTCTGCAGGGCTACGTGACCACCTCAGGTGGGGCCTATGGCTTCAGAGCCTGGCTGCCATATCATATAGAAATATGGGCCTACACTGAGTATCTGGATGGAGAACTCTCAGCTACTTCTCCAGCATCATGTCTGTCTGCCTGCATGATACCTTGCTTCCTGCCATGATGATAATAGACAAAATCACTGAAACTGCCAGCAAACCCCAATTGGTCATAGTCTCTTCGCAGAAATAGAATGGTGACTAAGCCAGGCATAAAACCTACTCTTTTTTAAATCTCTTTTGATTCCCCCCAGCTCATACCTCAAATCAGATCTGAAGAACCTGTCATAAAAGTAATGTACAGTTTCAAGCTTAAATACACTGTTCCCTCATCTTTTCCATTTCATTCTGTTCAGGCTAGGGAATGGGTAGGCAGAAACTGACAAAATCTTATTCATTTAAAAACATGTTTTAGCTTTCTGTTTGCTGATGAATAGTGAATTTAAGTCAAGGGATGCCCTGTAAGACACAGCATGGTTTATGGTTTATGACAAAGGGACTCTCCTTGGGAATTTAATATCTGAGGTCATCATCTTGAAATTGAATTTGCTTTTGCTGCTAGTTCCCATGGTTGCCATTTGTCTGGCATAGGCCATGACAGAGGTTCTGGAAAGGTCAGGGTGGTTCATGTATCTCACATCATTTGTGGGTGGTCATAGCAGATACCAGCCATATACTAAAACTGTGCAACCACAGCATTAGGAGAGTAAGTGTACAGGTTGGAGCAAGCCTTTTGCACAACCCATTTGCAGGTAATTTTGTTGACCTGGCTGGGAGGTTGTCACTTCCTGTGTTTGTGTCTTGTGTCACTTCTTGTGTACCAATCCCTGCGAATTAGGGTATTCCCAATTTCTAGGAAATTTACATTGTGAATCCCTGGCCTTTGCACAGCAGACAGTGGGACAGAAACATTTACAGCCCATGCACCTATGGCTTATTGACACCCATGTGTTCACCTGTTGCAGTTTGAATGTAATTGGCCCCCATAATCTCATAGAGGTAGCACTATAAGGAGGTGTGGCTTTGTTGGAGTGGGTGTGTCCTTGTTTGAGGAACTGTGTCACTGTGGGGGGGAATTTGAGGTTTCTGATGCTCAGGATACAACCCAGTGTCTCAGTTGACTTCCTGTTGACTGCAAGATATAGAACTCTCAGCAACTCCTCCAGCACATCTTCCTGCACACCACCATGCCCTCTACTATGCCCACATTCCCAAATATTGTTTATAAATGTTCTTTTACATTTAAAGGGGGATATGATATAGATATGAATAATTTGCATTGTTATGAATTTTGCTTTATTGATATAAATTTAAGGTCAATCTTGTTATATGTTATTTCTGCTTAAAATGAGAATTAATCCCATACCAGTTTGGAATTATTATTAAAAGGGTTATTTATTTGAGGGGAAAAAACTTACAGAACACTGTCCTAGACAACAGCCCTCTACCAGGAAAGGAGTCCGAAGCAAGAGAGAGCAAGAGGAGGGCTGCCGCTGCTTTTTAAAGAGAAAGAGACCACACCCCAGTGGGTTTGTATCTCAAAGGCTGAAGGAACAGAAGGAGCTCCCACAGCACCTCCCCCTTTTGTTTAAGTAAGAGAATTCTAAACCTACTACAAAATTATATACAATAAGAACAAATATCCTATTCTAACTAGCTTGAGTCTTGTATAATAAATAAGTTGGCTAAGTCATGAGAGGAAAGTAATTACATTTATCTAGTCTTCAACCCCATTGAAGATCCAAGAAGGGAAATAATGTTACCTGAGTAATTAGGAAGTTCAATCAAACAACTTCCAAAACATGCAACAAATCACAGAGACAACTGGCTACCTGGGCAATCACCCAAAGTCACATTTGCAGCGTTGAAGCAACCAACTTTGGCTAAGGCCTAGAATAACTGACAGATTATTTTTAAAGGCAAGAAAGTTTCCAAAACCATCTTACCCTGTCTTGGCAAGATTTGACAGTTCTGCCAATTCATTTCTGGATATTAAGTATTTTGTCAGTAGTTGAGGTATGGGCAGTTCCTTGCCCAGAGACCGATTTTGCCAAGAAGAAGACAAGCTCCAAGTGGAGTGTCTTTGGTGCTCAACAATCTCTCAGGAATAGATCGGTGTTGTCAGGAACGATTGTGTCTCGCTACCACAGAACTCTAAGTTAGATTAAATGCCATTTTCTACAGCTCTTTGAAGAGGTTGAAGATTATCCATTTATACAAAATATAATCTCTACATATCTAAAAAACCTGATTAGTCTAGCTATAAATATGACAAACATAGATGACTATTAATCTATAATTCTTAATACCTATCTAACTTAAAGACTAAGACAATAAACAACTGTGCAATAAATGAGGACAATGATCTCCAAATGTAAACAATGTACAAGTATACACTGCAATATGGTAAATATATATATATATCAATACATCAACAATATATAAGGATCTTAATCAGAGGTAGAAATGTACACTGCAATATAGTAAATATATATGTCAATACATAAAAAAATGTTTTAAACAGAGGTAGAAGCATGCATGCATACAATATTCAATATAATTTAACTTTGTATCCAATGTAATTGTCTATAAACAATAACTCACAAATACCAATCTAATCAACTCCTCCAGCACATCTTCCTGCACACCACCATGCCCTCTCCTATGCCTATATTCCCAAATATTGTTTATAAATGTTCTTTTACATTTAAAGGGGTACATTATATAGATGTGAATAGTTTGCATTGTTATGAATTTTGTTTTATTGATATAAATTTAAGGTCAATCTTGTTATATGTATATTTCTGCTCTTGATTAAGGTATTGTGATTGTGTAGTTCATTTAAAAATGTAATGTATAATTAGAAAATATAGGTTGTTAATGGATAATCATCGATAATAATCAAGCTTGTAGTCATGTTAGTTAGATTTTCTAGATATATAGAGATATATTTCAGTTAGATAGGCATTCTTCATATCTTCCAAAGATGACAGAATATGGCATTTAATGTTTTAATAACTTAGGGTTTTTCATGACAATGAGACACATCTGCTCCTGGCAGCCCCAATATACTTCAAGAGAAAAATGGGCATTGAAGAGGCTCCTTATGGAGTTTATTAGCCATTTAGGCAAGAAACTGCTCTTGCCTGGACTGTTGCATAAACTGAACACAAAGAACCCACGGAGAGAGAACTGCTGAACTTGCCTAAAGGTGAGATGATCCTTTGGCGTTCCTGTTTCATGAAAGAGTCTGCGAGACATTCTACAGGATACAGAAGAAAGTGACTGAACTCTCTTCGAAATTTCCTGCTTTATGAAAAAGTCTGGTGGATACTATGGGCCTGTTGGCTGAAGATGGATGACCCAATGGTACAGAAGAACTTTGGGTGACTGTACAGGAAGCGAGATGTCTCTGTCACTTCTAGACTTTTGGAAGTTGCTTACTTATTGTTTACTTAGGTAATATTATATCCTTCTGGAGTCTTTGATGAAGTTGAAGAATGGATAGTTATAATTATAGTTTTCCATAGTTATGAAAAAAGATAAAGTAGATATAAATATGGTAACTGTAGTTCTTGCTTGATAACTGTTTTGTTATATGTAATTTTACTATGTTAAAGTGAATGCCTTTCTTTTTTGTTTAAACAGAAAAAGGGAAATGGTGTAGGAGGTCCTTCTGTATTTGTGTTGCTTTCATTGGTTGAATAAAGAAACTGTCTTGACCTTTTGATAGGGCAGAACTTAGATAGGCAGGAAAAAGAGAACTGAATGCTGGGAGAAAGAAGGCAGGTAGAGAGAGCTGCCATGGAGTTGCCAGAGTCAGACATGCTGAATCTTTCCTGGTAAGCCATGACCTCGTGGTGAACACAGATTAATAGAAATGGGTTAGACCAAGATGTGAGAGTTGGCCAAGAAGAGGCTAGATATAATGGGCCAGGCAGTAATTTATTTAATACAATTTCTGTGTGATTACTTTGGGTGTAAGATAGCAGGGCAGCCGTGACCAAAAGCAGGCTCTCTCTCCTTCAACAGACTGAATCTTTAGAACTGTGACCTTCAATTAAATGTTTTACTTTATAAGACTTGCCATGGTCATTGTGTCTCTTCACAGCAATGGAAACCCTAGCTAAGTCACCTGTGTAGAGGGCACAGAGATCCTTGTGCTGACAGATAAGCACAAGGGAAACTAGGAAATGTTAAACATACAGGGTTGTCTGTTCAAAAGGAAATGTATCACCTGTTTCCTGCCCAGAATGCTGGGAATATCTGTGTTTAATAGCCCGGTGTCCTCTCTGCTCTCTGTATGGCCAGGTCATTCCTGGTTTCCCCAGATTTTTATTTTTATTTCAGTCATCCTACCTAGAACCTTATCTTGAGCACCATTTCTCTGTCAATAGAACACATCTTTACGTCACATGTACTTTATCAATGGGAGTAGAGGTAGCTAATAGCCTGGTGACTTCTATGCTATCTGTATAACCAAGACCACACCACATCCTCCCCCAATCCCTTTAGTTATTACACGTAGTCAATCTGTAGAACCCATCTTTATGAAAGAGTCACATATGTGTTTTTTGTTTTTGTTTTTCAAGACAGGGTTTCTCGGTAGCTATGGAGGCTGTCCTGGAGCTAGCTGTTTTAACCAGGCTGGCCTCAAACCCACAGAGATCTGCCTGTCTCTGCCTCCCAAGTGCTGGGATTAAAGGTGTGTGCCACCACTGCCCGGTTGAGGTCACATGTTCTTTAAAAAGAGTTTCGATATAGTAATGCCTTATGTAGTCAAGCTCTATTGTGTACATGGTATAAAATTAATCATCACCAGGAATCTTTTTCCAAATTGTGCTGTATATTAAATATGCCTAAAATAAGCTGCCGGTGTTAGATGCTAGAAGCTTGCACCAACATTGTATAACGAGTAGAGTTCAATTAGACTTCCTTCTTGCCTCACAGGGATCAACATTCAGCTGACCTAGGTGGTCACAGAGACCCCCATTCATCTATACACTAGAAGGGCAATGAAGGACCTAAAGGACAAGTGAACTTATGTACTTACCCTTCAGGCCAGTACAACATTTAACAGTAAAAGCAAACAAGCATTCACCATGGTAGCAAAGAGAGATACTGCAATAGAAAAGACTACTTTTATATCTCAATACTTTTAGTGGCAGTTTTTTAAAACTTCTTGCATTTTCAGTTGGATTGGGGGGTCCCACAGATTATATACCTGGCCCTGGTAGTTTGTGTTAGAGTGTTAATGCAGGTGACGATTCTTTGGGAGGTTTACACATTAGGGTTCACTTGAATTAATTTTAGGTCTTGGCCTGATCTTGTGTGACTGTCATGTTTTCTTTCTCATTTGGTCCTTAGGACTGGCTTTCTTTACCTGCTGTGCTACCTTCTACGTGGGCTGGTGGTCTGAGCCAGTCACTTCCACAAACAGCCCAGAGCATGCCTAAGCATTCCATAAAGGGTGTCATTTTATTTATGCTTCTGGCTGCTGTTTGTGACAAGACCAGCTTCCATCTTTGGAATCTTCAAGGAAAGAAGCAGCTATTAATACTGATTGCAATTCACATTCCACCCCAAAGCTCCAGAGTCATGTCTTAGGAATTAAAGTTGTTTCCATCAGTGCTGGAATCTTCTGCAAGAGCTGCTCACATGAGAGTAGAAGGAATAGACCTCACAGTTCTGCACCCAGCCCGCAGCCCTCCTGAAGATACACCAAGTCTCTGTGTAAGATTTGGAGTGATTGTTACTTGCCTTATGGATGGAGGAGACATGCTATTTTAATTTCTTATCAGGCTCATAATCTGCGACCCCCCCAAGTTATCTATGTCTCAAAATTCCCTTAAATTTCCAATCTTCCCTTTGTGTAGCTTGAATGTAGATAATCATCATAAGACCCCTTTGGACCCTTGTATTTAATGTTCCAGGGCAGTGTCTGGGACTTCTGGAGAACACAGTGGAAGGTAACTTCAGTATAGTATCAATCTAAAAGTTGGGATGGGCTACTGCCAGAAGAAATTCTCTAATGTCTAGGAAATATTAGGTTTTCATAATTGGGGTTTCAGAACTTTGCATGTAGCGCTAGATGCCAAGGATTCTGATCAGTCTGCACAAAGCATAGCACAGCATTCCACACAAAAACTTACTAAACTAACCTCAGTGCCAAGAAGACCAAGATCAGGAAACCCTGCTGGGGTACATCTCAGGGGCAGAGTACTTTTTTTACTGGCATGTTTGCTTATCAATTCTAGGGAACCTGACTAAATGATATTTAAAGAAATCGGACTCCTAAGGTCCAATCCATCATTCTCCCTATGAGTCAGTGGTGGGTTTTGCCAATAACTTAGTCTCTTGCTGTCTTTTCTCTCACATGCAGAGAAGCAGACACAGTTCTTTCCCAGGGGTTTTTGTGCTGATTAGTAATCTTCATGACAAGCCTTTAAAAATGGGGCCTGGAAAATGCTAAGTGTCTCCAGTGTATAGCTTTAACTAAACTTTCAAGTGAAAAGCCTCATTTGGTATACTCTTCAGTTATTCACTAGAATTTATGCAACTTTTAAAGAATAAATAGCATTGTATAATTTTGTCTCTTAGAGTCCTTTTTCTAAATTCAGAAGTAGTTTATATTCAGAAGTTTGTTCTTCATCTTGTTGGAGGTTTGAGCAATGACATTTATAAACTGTCAGTTCCTGAGTACGACCACTTTGAGCAGTTGGTTGCTTTTAGTTCTTGATTTTTAAAAGACTTATTCTTTATTTTATGTGTATTTGTGTGCCTGGGTAGAGGTGTACACACCACCTGCACGCAGCAGCCCTTGGAAGCCAGAAGAACACACTGGATACCCAGGAACTGGAGACAGAAGTGGTATGAACCATCATGGGTGCTGGAATCTAGACTTGAGTCCTCTGCAAGTGCAGTAAGTGTTCTCACCCAGTGAGCCATCTCTCCAGTCCCCATTCATGATAATTTTAAAGAGAAAAACAGAAAAATGAATCTACCATCCTGATGCTGGGCTCTGCCCATCGTACAATGCTAGAAAGCATCATCTATACAACCTTATTTACTTCTTTACAAGTGCTCCCAAAGATGGCCCTAAAGTATCTATGAGGGAGTGCATCTCATTTTACATAAGAACTAAGAATAAGTCTATCTCAAGGCTTATGGATAAAATGATAAGTAACAAAACATCTGAAGTAAGGAGAACAGTCATACCTTCATCTACTGTTCACAGCTTATGGGGAAGGGAAGCCTGCGGCATTTAATAAGAGAGTATTATGTGCTCTAAATCACTTTGCTATCGGCACAGACTGCAAAAGAAGCTATACTATAAGCAGTGAAGAAAATAGGAAGGCTAACTCAGTCCTAGAAGCACAAGTAATAAATACTTAATATTGTTATTCTCAAAATGAACTAAGCATATTTCCTATTCCCTGTAGTTTTACATAAGTACATGAGTATGTAAATTATTCTAGTCAGTAATGGTATATATTTATTAAATTAAATATTTTGAATTTTGGGAGATTTATCATATGTAGAATCTTTGAAGACTTTGGGCTGGGCCGTTCTTAAGCAAATTTGGTTTTTCTGAAGTTACTTAACCCAAGGATTATTACAAGGTGCTGTGACTACATTAATTTGTCTTGCTTGATGAGTTTCTTCATAGAGCCAGTTATATTTAATTCATCCCTTGGAGATATTTTTGAGATGGCATGTGGGATTTGTCAAATTCTTCTCAGGTGCCTAGCACCGTGCAGTTTTGAGACTTCTGTGCCACGGGGGTCTCACAGCAACTTTCTTAGGTAGGAGAAAATGAAGCACCACCACAGCTACAGAAACTGAAGTCTAAAGAAAGTAAAGAGAGACAGTTCTGTGGTCTGAATATCTGTGTCTCCCCCAGATGTAGACAATGAAATGAAGTCACCAATGCCAGTAGCACTGCCTTTGGGATGAGGTCAGATCTTGAGGGTGGAGCTCCTACAAATAGAGTTGATTCATGCATATATATATATGTATATATACATACATATGAATATATACACACTCAAGTTACATATAAGTGTATATGTATTCATGCACATATATGCATATACACATATATT
This sequence comes from Ondatra zibethicus, assembly GCA_004026605.1. Lineage (NCBI taxonomy): Eukaryota > Metazoa > Chordata > Mammalia > Rodentia > Cricetidae > Ondatra > Ondatra zibethicus. Next base: position 29,014 of record PVIU01005641.1, on the reverse strand, counting down.
TGAGTGTGTACATATTTATATATGCATATATATGTGTGTGTGTGAGTGTGTGTGTGTGTGTGTATCCCAAAGAGCTGTCTTGCCTTTCCAGCCTGTCAGGATGCTCACCAAAGGACTCATTTATCAAATTTGGGTAGGGGAACCCATGCCAGACACGCTGAAGTGCAGAATGTATTGATATCTGAACTCCCTGGCTTTGAAACAAGTAGGTTTCTGTTGCTTATAAGATAGTCAATCATTAACATCTTGGTAAAGCCCTCCCCCTTCAACAAAAGACAACCAAGGGCTTTTGATTCATGTTCCAGTTATTTTACACAACAGCTGTATTCTTTAAAGCTAATTACTTGAACTCACTCTTCTCAGCTTCCTTATATTAAAAAACTGGGCAGTCAGAAAAAAAAAATCAAAAAAACCACCTCTTATGAGACCTTCCCCTCAAGGTTCAATGATTCATGAAAAGGAGGAGGCAGAAGCTTTAAGAGCCTGAGGTGGATGATTCCAAGGAAACAGCATCTTTCAGATACTACAGGGTTGATGCTCATATGAACTCACAGAGACTGACAGCTGATAGAAGATCTGCAAAAGTGCAGAGTTCCACTCCTGACTAAGAAGCTTTTTGCAATTGATACATACTGGGAGAGGGAAAAATCAGTTTTCTCCAAAGGGTATATTCGCCACGCTCTAGGGCAGGCCTCATACTCAGGAATAGCTGGCTAGCAAAAAAAAAAAAAAAAAAAAAAAAATCCATTCTTTTTGTGTGTGCTTTTTAAAAATTCTCTCTCTCTCCCTCTCTCTCTCTCTCTCTATATATGTATATATATATCAAAAAGAGAAAGAACATGAATTGGGTAAGTAGGGAGGTGGGGAGAATCTGGCAGGAGTTGGGGGAGGGGAATGAATGCGATCAAAAAACACTGCATGAAAAAAGTCAATAAAAATCTTTTTAAAAGATTGGACTGAAATATAAGACGTTTAAATAATATGGTTGTACCAAAATTGTTAGGGTAGTAATAATTGTATAAATATTAAAGCCATCAGTAATGAAAAACAATTTGGATCTTTTTTGGACCAAGCGAGCACAGCATGTTTCTACACATGTGTTAATAAAGGGAACTGTCCACATTTATAGATTTCCTCCTAAGTTCAGATTCGGAAGTATCAACCGTAAAAAGGAAGTTCACATCCTCTGATTTTTAGGTTCATAGATGCTACTTTTCAGGCCTGGGGTAGTGCACTAGGCAGAGGAAGCCCAGTAGGCGTAGGCAGGGGCGGGGCTGTGATACGGTTCAGAGCCAGAGGGCTAAGGGGCGGGGCCGCCACTCGGGGGCGGGGCCCAGAGCGGGAGCACGCCTTGGACGTGCCCACGCCGTCCCGCCCCTCCATGACGTGGTCCAGTCAGCGCGCAACCGCGCGCAACAGGCCCTGCGAGGTGAGTGAGGTGGTCCCGGTGGGTCCGTGCCTGGGTGTCTCGGGTCGGGCTGAGCGGTGCGGCTCCGGAGGGCCCGGGCCCGGCTGGCGGGCTGGGGACCGGACGGCGTGGACCGCGGGGCTGGCGGCGGGGTCTACTGCCCCCGGCGTGCTAGAGCCAGGCTGCGCGCGCAGACCGGGCGGCGGGGAGGGGCGTGCGCCACGTGCTGGCCCGGCGGCCCCGAGCGGAGGCTGCCGGCGGAGGCGGGGCGCAGGGCTTGTCGCTCGTTCCTGACTTGGAGTGCGGCGTCGGTTGCCGCTTCTCTCTTTTCGTGGGCAAGACTTGACTGCCTGACCCCTGGTTGTCCAACAGGTGACTAAAAACAGGTTTCAGGAAGTCTGGGTGCTCGTCCCACCGTTCAGTACCTGCGCTTCCGGTGTCTGGAGATGTGCTTTACCGGCTCACTTTAGAACCAGGATGCCTGTAACTTTGGGGCCGCATTTTTTTTGTGACCTCATTGCTCCCCCTACCACTTAGTACATCAGTACGACACGATTCGTATTCTGTTTGTACAAAGCCCCAAAACAGTCAGTGAGACATCTCTGCATTAATGAAACTTTCTGCGTGCTGAAAAGTTACTTCAGGCTTCCAGCTGATCTTATTACAGCGATATATAATTTAAAATTTTGCATTTTCTTTATTTCGTGTATGTGTGGGTGTAAATCAGTGTTCTTTAGATTGCTGGGCCTCGCATTGATTAAGAACTTCTGTGAATATAAATTTCTGCCTCCAGCATTAGAAGGATAATCCAAGAGGTTTGAGGTCCACCTAGAAATTTGCGAGTTAGAAGCTTTGCTGTTAAAGTACTGCTCAGGTGGAGAGAGGACCCCATCCCCCAGCGGTTAGTAAGTACTGGTGTCTCTGGTGACTCCCCCAGAATAGTCTTTTCCTGCAAGCCTCTTGTCTCTCCCAACTGTTGTTTTGTGGGTTGATTTTGTTTTGGTTTTTTTGGTAAGGCTTTTGAAATTTTGGTATACTCTTGTGACTAAATTTTGACTTAACTGTTTGCTGTCATACTTGACTAGGTTCTGGCAGTGCTGTGTTAGTTGTCCCTTAAGCTCTTGTGACTTCTTGTCATTAAATTTTACCATGAGAAAAATTAGGGCGCCCTAAAATGTAAAGACTGAATTTGTCGACTGTAGTATGGGTGCCGACATTTATTTTTTGTAGAGTTTATTAGTGGTATGGCTGTTACCAGTTTGTAAACTGGGAGTCTTTTTGAAGTCTTTTAACTGCTTGAAATCAACTCACTGAAAATAATTCCTCTGTAGAGCTTGTTTCCCCTTCCTGCTTAGCTTTACAGAAAAAAATATTCTGTGTGGTCTTCGGGGCTTACAGGCAGGCACTGCACCTTTCTAGACTAAGCAGTTTCTTTTTAATTACTGTATTTCTTGGAAATTTGTTCTACCTTATGCTTTTTACTGCATTTGAAATGGTTGTGGAATGGTTGGGATATTTGGAGAAGGCTTAATGGGGTAGCTATATACCTACTCTGCTCTGCCCTCCAAAACTTGTAAAAAAAAAAAAAGTTGTGTACGGTAAAGTATATATATTTACCCAGTAACATACGAGTTGGTTTCTAATTGACTGGGGTTCAGATCATTTCAGTGTGAATATAAGGGGAAAAAATAGATGGTGTAATAGTAGACATGGTAAGTTATATATCTTGGGGTTGACTTTTGTTGGTGATTGTAGGTGGGAAAAATCCTTTTGGTGACTGCTAGTTCATTCATAGGTTATGACAACAATCCTTTCACTTGCATCCTCCTCTCATCTTCAAATATCAAACTGAGCAATTGTGACGGTAAGAGATGTGTGCCTTAAATATAAGTTTACTTTGGAAGTTACCAGTCCTGGCTAGTCTTATGTCAACTTGACACAAGCTAGAGTTATCTGAAAGTGGGGACCTCAGCTGAGAAAATGCCTCTGTAAGATCCAGTTGGAAGGCATTTTCTTTTTATTTTTTTATATTCTTTTATTTTTCATTAAAAAATTTACACTTCCTCCCCTTCTCCCAGTCCCCTCCCGCTCCCCCACTATCCCTCCTCCCTCCCCCTGCTTCCTTAAGAGAGGGTACCCTGTCCTATGGGAAGCCCAAGGCCCTCCCCCCTCCATCCCGGCCTAGGAAGGTGTGCATCCATATAGACTAGATTCCTAAAAAGCTAATACATGCAGAAGAGACAGGTCCCAGTGCCATTATCATTGACTTCTCAGTCAGCCCCCATTGACAGCCACATTCAGAGATTCCGGTTTGATCATATGCTCATTCAGTCGGAAGGCATTTTCTTAATTAGTGATTGATGGGGAGAGCTCTGCGCATTGTGGGTGTGGCCCTCCCTGGGCTAGTGGTCCTGGCTTCCATAAGAAAGGCTGAACAAGACGTGGGGAGCAAGCCAGTAGGCAGCACCCTCCATGGCCATGACTTCACTAGCCCCTACCTTCAGGTTCCTGCCCTCACTTCCTTCATTGATGAGAGCCAAATAAACCTTTCATTCCCAGATAACTTGGGTTATGGTGTTTCATCACAGCAGTACCCTAAGATAGCGCCTTTAGTGCTGTAAGAGAATAGTCTTAACAGTTTTAAAAGTTTAATGTAAGAGGTTCAGCAATTTGCTACGTGAAATGCTAATGAAAATGCACAGGAAAAAGGGGCATGGGATGAATTCCTGAAGTGACCAGGTGCTAGGTTCCAGGGTCTTCTAATGAAGCCACTCTCAGTTGTTCCAGAACCTGGTTGTATCAGCAGGTAGAAACCATTGCCTGCCAGGTTGCTTGGCATGTACCAAAAGTTCAAACCTTCAGAAGAAACGGTGTCAGCTGTTTTGGTTGCATATTTAGGTGTTTTATCTAATGCTAGTAAAAAAAACTCCCCAGAAATATCCAGTTCCCAGTATCAGCCACAAGCTGGCTTTTCAAACAGGAGTGATAGCCTTCTTCCTTCACTGTGTACACAAGAGTTCTTTACTGAGTCTGTCTTTATATTTCTATATCTCTTCACAATTCCAGCTATTGCAGGTTTTTTTGTTTTGTTTTTAATCTCACCAAAGCTTCAGTTACTTGGGTTAAGATCGAAGCAGTTTGGTTTGAATTAAAATGAATATTGAAAGTATTTTATCTCATTGAGCTCATATCCTAACATTAAGTTTACAGATTGTCCTTAGCTCCCACTCTGCATTGGTAGGATAAGTTTGTTATAGTTTGCCACCATGCTCTTCTGCTTCTTGAAAGAACTGAGCTTCTTGGTGTTACAAAATTTAGATGCTAAAATAAAAATCAGACTGTTAGAGTTTCAGACTTGTTCGGTTTCCACTTTTTAATTTGTTTGCTTTACATCTGGTTTGCATTTTTAAAGCTCTTTTAAAAATTAGTTGCTGCAGATCATTCTAGAGCTTCCACGACCAGAATACTCATTCTCTCCCCAGAGTTGCTAAATGCTCCAGAGATGATGAGAGGGAAAGACAGCTTCTTGCAGCCTGGTAACTTAACACAATAGGAAGTGATAACATTTTAAGTTACAAGCCTTGAGGAACACTTGGTGTTTTATAAGCACTATGATTCTTGGCCTTCTTTGGAAATAGGCAGTTTGTTAGGAATCAGAGAAACGGAACCTCTTCTGAGGATCAGAAAGACAAAAAGAAAAGCTGTACAGGGTAAACATTCCTAATCCAGATCTGATATGCCCCAAACTTCTGAGCACCAACATGACCTCAAGTTGGAGGTACATGAAGCAGGCCATAGAATTACCCCCAGGCTGTCCATATAAACTATATGAAGGATAAATGCATTTGGCTATGGTTTTGATTTTAAATTGGCCCCCTTCCCCCAGCCTTTGTACTCAAAGCTTGGTTGCTAGCCTCTGTCTTGGCACTCCTGAGTAGACTCTTCAGGGCTTGGTAGAAAGAAGTTAGTTCATGAAGGGTGTCCTTGATATTGGTACCCTAGCCTCTTTCCATTTTGCATCTCCACTACCATGAGGTAACACATCCTCTTGGCTGTGATGTTGAGACTCTCCACAAGCCTCAGACAAAGCCATCCAGTGGACGAAAGCCCCTGAAACTTAACCAAAATCAGTCCTTCCTCCTTTAGTTGATTATCTCAAATACACAATTTCAGGCTTAGACTATATGTCTTCTTACATAGTTGCAGGTATTCCAAAAATCAAACATACTTTTGCAAATGATACTTGCAGATTTTATATTCTGTGAATATTTGTATAGTTTGAATTAATGGTTCTTACACCTACATGAAGGGGACCTATATAAATAACAAGAGTTTTGGGGATGCTTGGGAGTGTTGATCATCTTGCTACCCAATGTGTGCCACAGTCTAGCAGTGTTGTCAGCATGGGTATCTGTCCATTTGATGCCTCATGTCTTTGTTGACGTTAAATTGGAGAAGTGCTGTTAGAGGCTAATGGTGGTGGTTGATGTCTTGTTTCAGTTAAAAAAAAATTAATCTTTTTGAAGACCTGTCATGTACCTGTTTTTAACCTTCATTTTTAAAACTTTTAAATTTTATAAAGGGCAAAGGGAAAGTGCTCTGATAGTGATATTTCTCAAGAATAATCTCACTTGAAAGTGGAGTTTCCAGTGTTTAGAGTCTCATTCCAGGTACCAGGTGATGTCACTGCCCAGGGCACATTGGCTTCTACTTGGGAAGGTTTAATATGGTATTATGTTGAGCAGCACCTGGCAGTAGACAGCTGTTCCTGATTCTCTACCAAATGTTTGTAATAGAGAGGGCATCTAATTAAATTCAGGACATGGTGCTGATTCCAGCCAAATTCAAGATTTTTGGCTTCACTGTTTCCGTGGCCATAGGCTAAACCTTTGAGTAAGAACTGCTGAGAGAGTTGAATGGTTTAATTTGGGATAATCAAGTTTCCTAATTAATAATGATTTCCAGGACTTAGTGCTTGTATACATAGAAAATTGTGTTTTCCTTAAATGAGTGTATAAATTGAATGGTGTTTAAGGCTGAATCATCTTGGAAGAAGTGACACTGGCTTAAGGCAGTCTCATCTTGAAGGAAGTAGTACTGACTAATGAGTTCTCAAAGAGGCAAAGTGGTTGCAGTCACATGGTGTGTGTGTGTGAGTGCACATGCGCGTGTGTGTGCGTGCTCCTGTATTCCTAACCATGTCTTTTGTTCTTTTGGCAGGTTTGCATTTCCTCCCTCTTTGTGAGCAATGTCAGAGAAAGCACCGCCTACAGGGAATGGGCCAGAAGAGGATGGGTCTGTTCCCTGTAAGCAGGCGAAGGTAGATGAGTCTGGCAAGCTGTGCACATTAAATTTCCACAGCCCCGCTGCTCTTTTTGAAAGTTTAATCTCACCCATCAAGGTAGAGACTTTTTTCAAGGAATTCTGGGAACAGAAGCCCCTTCTCATCCAGAGAGAGAACCCTTCACTGGCCACCTATTACCAGTCTCTGTTCAGATTCTCAGATCTGAATAGGCTCTGCCTTCAAGGGTTGTATTATGGAAAAGATGTGAATGTCTGCCGGTGCATCAATGGGAAGAAGAAGGTTTTAAATAAGAGTGGCATAGTACACTTCCTTCAGCTGAGAAAAGATTTTGATCAGAAGAGGGCAACAATTCAGTTTCATCAGCCACAGAGATTTAAGGTAATGGATCTCCCCACAGCAAAATTCTCATACATATGAAAATGGTAGCATTTGGCCACACATCAGCTTAAGACTGAATGTATGATTTGAAGATGAAGATCATTTTGAGAATGCATAACATCTATTTGGTCTTTAAATACATTTGAACTTAGAAGGACATACTACCTTTTTGATAATTGTGTATATAATGTGCTCATACATGAATGTGTGGAGGGAGGACAGAAAAATGTTGGGTATCTTCCTAGATTGCTTCCACCTTATTTATTTGAGATCAGGGTTTCCCACTGATTCTGGAGCTAACCATTTGTTTAGGTTGGATAGTCAGTGAGCTTTGGGGCTCAACTGTCTCTGCTCCCTATCTCCAGTTATTAATATTACAAAAGTACTTTGCTACGTCAGCTTTTATGTGGATACTAAGTAGCTGAACTCAGGTTCTTCTGCTGGAAAACAGATGTTCTCACCCACTGAGCCATCTCCCCAGTCTCTGACTAGATATTTTGAATCTCCAGCAATGATAGGTAGATATTTTAGGTATCATAGAGCTGCAAAAACCAAAGACTCCAAAGTTTATAGCTTTATTAAAGTAACATTGCACCTCTAGGATGTGTTTAATGCACTGATTATTTTTTGCATATTGTAGGATCTCTGTGTTCTGCCCTGTTTCTGTATTTTAAGGCACATGGGAGCATCAAGGTGAAAACTGAAGTTACCTCCCTTTATTGCCTACATCTTTCCAAGGAGAGGGCTGTGACCAGATGATTTATCAGATGGATAGCCAAGAAAGGCATGTTAACATATTAATAACAGAACTTGTGACATTGAGCTTCTGGGTGGTCATTGTAAGTGAGGATAGCATCCTTTAGTAAATAAAGCATAGTCACTGAGCTTGCAGCTGCAACCTTGACAAACATGGTTTGATTCTACATCTTTTAGTAATAGGCACAGTTTGAAGATACAAAAATCGGAGAGCCAAGATAAATGGGAAAGCTGCAGAACTGGTAGCATTTGGGTAATGCTGAATAAAAGACATACATTCATCAATTATGTGCCAGTGCTTTTTCCATCACTTAGTGGTGACTGATGTTTATGGAGCCACAAACTTACTGTACATTCCTAAAAGATCTTCTGGGACACTAGAGAGCAAGAGCCGAGTCCTGGCTTCTTAGTGGTGCCAGACACCAAGTAATTAGAGAGCCAGGTCCTGTTGCCTCTATCAAAAATAAATTAGGCTCTCTGGGAGCTCTGTTAACTCTTTGGAGCTATTTGGAGGCCATTAAATAATTTTCTTGTGTGCTAAGGAGAACCTCTCAGGTTTGTAAATAAGGAAATCTGGTGGTCTTCATCTCTGAAAGCTTTTTTTCATGCTGACCCAGTTCTTCCCCACCTGCTATTAACACTAGATTCGTTTCAGTTAAGTGATAGAACTCTAGCTATGTTCACTGGTGTACGCGATCAACCAAATGTTTATAATATAGTATCTATATGTCAGTCACTGTTTGTTCATATGTATGAAGCTTAGTCTCTTTAGAATAAGTTTAGAATAAGTGACTTGCCTTTTCCAAATTGTCTTGAAGGTGTAGATTCTGGAGCTGGGCTGCCCAGATTATCTTGGCTGCAGTTAATGGTTGTGTGCTTTTCTGCTTTGCTTTCTTTATTTGTAAAGTGGTGTTAATGATTTCCTACTCTGTGAGGCAGAATTGTTATGAAGGGTATTAAATTAGCAGGGGTTAAGAACTTAGAAGTAGGATATGCTGTTATCTACAAGGCCCACTTGCTGACTTCTTACCTGTATTAGGTAAGTCAGATCTCTCAATTCAGGCTTATATGGCTCCTCAGTCTGCCTTACAGCTGATGAGTGACTCAAGAGGAAGTTTAGCTCTTTACCCCTTCCCAGATTGTCATTTCTGCTCCCCTTGCTTTAACTATTCTTCAGGAGTTCCCAAATGTAAATTCTTATACTTATTTCCCGTTAGAGCCTCAGACTGGCTTCAAAACATCGCCATAGGAAATCATAACTAGAACATTTGCTTTCTTGTTTTTCTGTTCACACTCGTTTTCTTTTTTCTTTGTCAAAGAATGAGTTTTGGAGGATTCAGGAAAAGCTGGAATGTTACTTTGGCTCCTTGGTCGGCTCGAATGTATACATGACTCCAGCAGGATCTCAGGGCCTCCCTCCCCATTATGATGATGTCGAGGTAAGAGGAATCATAGTGCCCAGGCTGAAAAGCAGGAGATGCTGAGAACCAGGCTTGATCGGTTGTCAAGGTTGACGTCATTACTCTGGAGGGCTGGTAGACCAGGCCTGTGATGGTCCTCTGTGACGTCTGGAGAGCCTGACCTCATCTCCAGGTTGGGATGTTGAGCTAAAGCATATCTCCCAGACTGGTTTCCTGCTCATCCTCAAAGCAGGGGCAGCCTTGCTGATACAAATACTAAAAACCACAGTCTTTAGAAACAGGATTTTTTGGAAATTCTCTATAGAAACAAACAAACAAAATGACTTTTACAAAAAAATTACAAAATAAAGTAAGGTGAGATCACAGTCCTTATGTTTCCTTTTACTTTGTCCGTTTTCAGTGGCTGCCAACAATATGTGTATTTTTCCACTTGTAAAGGTCTTGGTTCTACTTAAGTCCTGGCACCTTGACAAGTGTTGATTTCATTCTTATGTGACTTCCAAAAAAGTTAACTCATTGACTTGGTTATTTTGTAGTTTTAGTTCTGTACTCATACAAGGTGTGAACACAGATATTAACAAAAAAAATCCCTTTATTCCTCTGAGAGCTATTTGCTATAAACATATTGTCCAAAGGTGTTTTTTTAAATATTCTTAGGAGATTATTAAGATAGTTTTAGCCAAGTGAAGAATAAAAAACTATAGTGTTTGCATATCTACCAAGATTCTTTGTAATTTTTAAGCTTTGGGTCGTTCTCTTATATCAGATTTTTCTATCAGAGGTTATGACTTTCCGCTGCCTAGCTGATAGAAGAGTCATAAGCTAGTCGAATATAAAGAGCTCAGCGGTGTGTGACAAAGTGAGGAGAATGAGTGCAACCCCACGGTTCCTGATTACTAGAGGTGGCAGCATAGGTTCGTGTAAGGGGTGGGCATTGCTGATGTTTGAAGGTTCTAGAAGTTCCTTGCCTATAGATTGTCCGGAAGCTTTCTCATGCTCTTGGGTGTGTGGCTTTCTGTAGGTTTTTATCCTGCAGCTGGAAGGAGAGAAACACTGGCGTCTCTACTCCCCAACTGTGCCCCTGGCACGTGAGTACAGTGTGGAGCCTGAGGCCCGGATTGGCACACCGACGCACGACTTCATATTGAAGGTATGGGTGGAACATATGCACATCTCTTGAGCTGGTTATTTCTTTTACTGTGACAAGTTCAGGCAGTTTCCAAGTAGTGTAAAGATCCCTGTGGGAATATATCCTGAGGATTCCAGGGATGGGTAGCTCTCACTGTCGCCCACTAGAACAGGGGGCTTCTGTAAGGTCTAAGAAAAGTGAAATAAGGTAGCCTTCTATTCGTCTTCCAGAAATATCCTGTCTCCATGTATGATTGAGCTCAGCAGAAATAAGTTGAATTCATTGAATCACCAACTTCTCTAAAATAAATGTGGAAGATTTGACCTTGGCTTGTTTCTCCACATTTAAGTCAGTGTTAGCATGTAAGCAGAGCACAGCCAAGGTGCCCTTCCTTTTCTTGGCAGAAATTCCAGTACCACCTGTTTTCTTCCTGATAGTGTAGCCCTGCCTCTCCCCAGCATATGGTGGTAGCTAGGAAAGTGGTCATGAGTTCCTTCTCCAGGGAGCCAAGTAGCTTGACCATGTATTGCTTCCTCAGTATCTTGTTCAGTTAGTTTGGATGGGAACATGGCCAGGCTCAGGAGGAGAGGGTCCTGAGAAAAGGATGTAGAGATACAGAAATACTTCATAAATACACTTCATTTCATGCCTTTTATTAGGAAACATTTTTATCAGTAGCAATATAGAATGATTGACCTAGACCACTGCAGAGATTCTTTGTGTGTAGATAGTGTTCCCATATTTCTTGCATCTTCAGGGTATAACTAGTGCCTAATTCTTATCCGTACATATATCTCTGTCCTGATTTTAAGATTTGCCTGCCAAAAGCTAGGAGGAAATGGTATCTTCATTTTGATTGGATGCCTATATTATAGAAAATATGAATAAATAATGATGTTTTTATCTGCACTTTGACCAAAATGCTGGCCTGCTAGATAGCTTATTAGAGCACAGTTGTACTCATTCAACATGCATTGTCCTGCTCACATTCTACTCTGTTGTGGGGCCTCTTCGGATGGACTCTGTATTAGTTTCTTTTGTAATGCGGGATAAAACACAAGGTAACTTATAAAACACAGCACTTAATTAGGCTTATGATTTCAGAGGGTTAGAGTCCATAATGGAGGAGTGAAGTAATGGTGTCAGGAACAGCTGAGGGCTCGCATCTCATACTGCAAACAGGCAGGGAGAGAGAGCACAGGGCTTAGAAGACTTTTTAAAGCTTCAAGCCTGCCTCCAGTGGCACACCTCCAACAGGACCACACCTTTCAATCTTTCCCACGCACCACCAACTGGGAACCAAGTATTTAAACATGAACCTGTGAGGACCATTCTTTTTCAAACCACCACACTCTGAGGCAGAAGTAGGGGAGCTGCAATGAGAATTCCAAAGACCTTATCCACTTTCCCACTGTTCTAGTTAGCCTGTGGAGTGGGTCTATGTGTGTGTCTCAGGATACAGAAGCCCTTGTACTCTAAGCTTGGGGGTGTGGCATAAATAGATACGAATTAAGCTGATGTCACTTAACTGCAATTCCCTTAAGCAAAAAATTATTTATCTAAATCAGGAGATCATAATATTTACCTTGCAGGCTGTGGGGATTGAAATGTATCATTTTGGTGTTTCCTTTACAATAAAATTCCTTGGGTGAGATGTCGGTATGTCTGTAAGTCTCTTTATCATAGTGATTGTTGTATCAACATAGATTTAATTTATAATAGTCCCTAAGGTTAGAAGTCTTAAGATGGCCTCACAGGTGCTAGCAGAAATTCATTCCTTCTGGGGAGAATCTGTGTCCTTCTCTTTTCTAAAAGGACTGAGGGCAATATTCAGATTCTTGTTGAATGAATGAAGTATATAGGTGAAGGCCTCAGGGTAGTATAGAATTGATAAACAGTGGGTATAATTTTAAAAAAAATGTTTATTTACTTGAAGTACTGCCACTTTGACATCATTTAGAGTAAACCAGCAGCCAAGCAAGCTCTTACACACACACAGATACATATACACACATATGTGCACACTTCATAATATATACATAGCACACACAAGGACATACACATATATGTACATTTCATATATACATGTACACATGCTATACTTCATGCATACACATATGTGTACTTTATACACACATGCACACGGACATGTGTATTTTCTCTTGTTTTGAAAAAAATCTTTTAAATTCCCTTTAAGCTGATGTGTTTGAGCACTGTTTCCTAGGCTCTTGAGTTTTCAACAGATCTTGACTGCTTTCTTTACTTTGAAAGAGGAGTTGAGCAGCTCAAGATTCCTTTTCTTCTTAGTTACTAGACAGATGTATTCTGGATGTGATTAAGGCAAAAGTATCTCAGGGCAGAAGAACAGAGTATTTTTGACATTGGTTTAGAAGAGAGAAAAGGATAGATTAGAAATAGCTTACCTCTCCATGAAAACTACTTATTTTTAATTTCATCCAGGTTTTAAGTTTAGATAGAGATAGGATAGTTTCTTAAATCTAGATAATCTATCTGTCTATGTATTGATCTATGTTCTGTACTTCATTCTTTTCTGGGGTAGGCTCTGAGAAGTTCATGGTAGGTACAATAAAGATACTGTCAGGAAGAGCTAAGGAAAATTTTCAAGAGATGAAGACTGGCAGTGACTATAATAAAACCATTCCCCCATTGCTACCCCAGTGGTTGGAAACTGCATTTCCTTAGTCCTCTGAATAATGAAGTAGGCTATGGGCTGTTGTCCCATTTTAGTGATAGAGAAACTAAGGTGAGGGGCAGATAAGCAAGTTGCACTGGTTCTATGACAGAGAGAGGAGTAGCCGCCCCAGAAACAGGGTGTTACCTCTTTTGCACCTCAATCCTATATAGCTGGTGTCTCCTTGAAAATAAACACAATGATGGGCTCATAGATACCATATGAGCCCAGCACAGAGACTGTTCCTGGAATAGTGGTTTCTAGAATATAGAACTTAAAACATGTTTATTGTCTTCAAGCAAAAAAGACTGATGTGTATTTAACCCAATTTTTTTTTTTCCCTAAAGCCTGGTGATTTGTTGTACTTTCCCAGAGGGACCATTCATCAGGCAGAAACTCCATCAGGCCTGACCAGCTCTACTCATGTGACCATTAGTACCTACCAGAACAAGTAAGGCCTTTGCTTACTACTAACCTAGTATCTTAGGACAGTTCTGAGTTACCGTTCACCACAGCCACATTTGGGATAGACCTGAGGCAGTTGTCCACTTCCCTTTTGTTCTGTGCTGCCTCTCTTGCTGACATCCCTATTTCTTTAATGTGTCTTCTTATGTGATTGGCCAGTCTAGATATCCTACTGTAAACCTCATATATCTCACTCTATATAAAAGATACTGGAAAGTGTCAAAATAGAGGATAGAGGGTACTGTAGGGAGGCAAGGGAAAGAAAAACAGAAAACTTGTGGCCATGGATATATCACAGAAGGTTTGTAAAGAGACCCCTGGAGCTTAGAAGAATATGTTTAGCTTAACTTGGCTATCACTCATGGGAAGACTTGACATTCATCTGAGTGAGTCTCAATAGATGACTAAGTAGGCATGGGAGGTAGGAGAAGGCATTCCAGGATCAAAGAACATCAGGTTGCTCCTACTGAAGAGCAGTAACTTGTAAAACGAGTTAGTAAGTATAACTCTGCTTCCTCATGACTGCTCCCTGAAACTCACCCGATGTTCAGGAGATTTACTAGGGGAAATAGCTGCATCCTGGCTGGCCTGAGGTTAGTACCATTTGCACACAATTGGAAGGCCTAAATTTTTATATCAGGTTTCCATTTTTGAAAATACCTGAAGGGTAAAGAAGAGAAAATCTCAGAGGCCAGTCAAGATGAGGAGGGGGAGATAGAAAGATGGCCCTGTGGATAAGAGTGCTTACTATGCAAGCATGAGGACCTCGGTTTGGATTTTAGCATCCATGTAAAAGTAAAGGAGTTTGGGATGGTGTGCATATACCTATAACCCTAGTGCTATGGACTGCAGGGATGACGGGACTTGGCTACCAGCATGGCTCCAGGTTCTGCTAAGAGACCCTCTTTCAAAAAAATATGGCATAGAGTGGTAGAACAGGACACCTGATATCCTTCTCCGGCCTCAGCATGCATGCACACACAGTCATGTGTGTATAATCACACTCACTGACAAATATACTCGCATTTTCACACACATGGAAAAAGAAGAGTAGGAACAATGGAGGGAGTGAGTCATAGGAACCCTGAAAGTTCTAGACCAAAGAGTGTGAACTTGGCAGTCACATAGCTGGCCCTATAAATGTCTTTGTCTTCTGGTGCCCCATCATTACAGTCACACAGTTAATCCTTTACTTCCTAATTTTGCTTGGTCAGAGCATAGGTGGCTTTGTGGTAGAATTCTTGCCTTCTTACTCCTGCTTTCCTTTCATTTCTCTTGTCATCATATGATTTTCTTTTCCTTGTTTTTAAAGATTATTTTGTTTCCTGTGTATTGATGTTTGGCTGAATGTGTTTTGTATATATATGTACTGCATGTATGTCTAGTGCCCTTTTAGGCCACAGAAGGGTGTTAGATGCCTTGGAGTTAGAGTTATAGATAGCCGTGAGCCACCATATGGTTGTGTTGGGAACCAAAGCTAAGTCCTCAAGAAGTTCTTTTAACCACTCCAAGCCTCCTTTAGTGTGTGAGAGCAAGAACTTGGCGGGTGGGGGGGGGCATGCTAGAGCTAGCTAGCTGTGTTCATCCACTGTGGGTTCCAGGGGTCACTGACACTCCTGGCAAGTGCCATTACTTACTGATCCATCTTGCCAGCCCTGTTGTTTTTAACTCTCTTGCTTTTCCTTTGCACCTTGTATATATAATGCTATCATCAATTTCACCCATCCTTTGTTACCTTAAACCAATCATCTGGGGCTAGGGAAGAGTTTTCCAAGTTATAGGTTGCTGGTCTAGGCTGTGAGTGGGCACTGTGACTGATGTACCTAGTCTAGACCTGATTTGGATAGGAAATAAAGGAGTTAGAATGCAAAAATGTAATCTGAGAGGTGTTCTGTGCTCTGAACCTGGGCTCCTACTGTGGTTAAGGAAATGTACAGCTTCCTCTTAACGCCTTTCAAAGAGGCATCATTGAAATAGCAGGGGCCTGCTGTGTGGAATTCCGCGGACTGAATTAGGTAATACAAAGCAAATCCCTCAGGAGGTGTTATTATTCCTAATTTTTAGAAACTCCCAAGATCAATATTCTTACTCTCAGAAAAACACTGTTTGTCTGCCATCAAATTCCTATATGAGCTGTTGGCATATGCTTTCCACCCAAAACCCTGCAAAGGGAGCATGTGCTTTCCTTGTTCACAGATCTGCTCTGTCCTCCGCATTCCATAAGGATTATGGAGACTGAGGCATTAAGTCGTACGTCAGTATGACATCACATAGTGGAGGCTTTGGGGAAACTAAGTCTCAAGGCTTTTGTGACACTCTTCTAGGATGGGAAGCAAGAGAGTACCAGTTTTCCTCAGAAGCAGAAGCCATATGTGAATTTTCATTTTGTTTGTAGCCTTGAATTTGAAATCTGCAGGTGACACTGGAGAAATTTAAACAAGTTAAGAAGTGTTTAAAGAAAGCAACCCCACAGAGTGTTTTTGTTACTTAAACTATGGGTACATGGTTGGGAAAGAGCCAATTCTAACTGCCACAGAGGCAGAAATGAGACAATTCTAACTGCCTCAGAGGAGGCAAAATTAATTGAACACTGATCAATTTATCCCTAGGTATTATTTTTGGCCACTGGCTTGCTCTTTCCTCCAGTAAAACCATTATTAGAAATCAATTTTGTTTTAAACTGTTTATGTTGGTGGATATTTTACTGAGGACCAGCTTCCCTCTTACTAAGTAAAATGTGGTGTATCACTGTTCAAATATGTTGCAAGGAGGGACTGCTTGTTCGTCCCCGCCACCCGGCTAGCTTAGCCCTGAAATAACCACACAGAAACTGTATTACTTAAATCACTGCTTGGCCCATTAGCCCTAGTTTTTTATTGACTAATTCTTACATCTTAATTTAACCCATTTTTATTTATCTGTATATTGCCACATGGCAGTGGCTTACCTGGTAAAATTCCCAGTGTCTGTCTCTGGCAGATCCATGGCGTATTTCCAACTCCGCCCTTCTTTCTCCCAGCATTCAGTTCTGTCTTCCCTGCCTACCTAAATTCTGTCCTATCAACAGGTCCAAAGCAGTTTCTTTATTAACCAAGAAAGCAACACAAAGACAGAAGGACCTCCCACACCATTTCCTCTTTTCTGTTTAAACAAAAAGGAAGGCTTTAACATAGTAAAATTACATAAAACAAAACAGTTATCAAACAAGAATTTTAGTTACAATATTTATATCTACTTTATCTTGTATCATAACTAAGGAAAACTGTAACTATATGGTGTAGGAGGGTCCTCAGGGATGATTTGGGAGTGCCCTCTGTGTGCTGTGATTACCATTAATGAATAAAGAAAACTGCCTTGGCCTTTTGATAGGGCAGCCCTCAGGTGGGCGGAGTAGACAGAACGGAATGCTGTGAGAGAGAAGGCAGTGTGGCAGACGCCATGCTTCTCCAGCACAAGATGGACACTGGTTAGACTCATGCCGGTAAGCCACAACTCAAGTGGCGATACACATTAATGGAGATGGGCTAAAATAATATGTGAGAGTTAGCCAATAAGGGGCTGGAGATAATGGGCCAGGC
>PVIU01005641.1:0-11782 GCA_004026605.1 Ondatra zibethicus | reverse complement strand
AGGTATAAGCTAGCCAGGCACCTGGCAACGGGAGCCGGACGGCCACTGGAACCAAAAGCAGGCCCGTTGTGCCTCATTGCTACAACTATAAATTTTTCAATTCCATCAAAGACTCCAGAAGGATATAATATTACCTATGTAAACTGGAAGTGCATGTAAGCAACTTCCAAAACTCTAGAATTGACAGACATCTCGCTGCCTGGACATTAACCCAAAGTTATTCTGTACTGTTGGGGCATCCATCTTCAACCTACAGGCCCATAGTATCCAGCAGACTTTTCCATGAAGCAGGAGATTTTAAAGACATTTTAGTCATTTTTTTTCTGTATCCTTCAGAATGTCTCGCAGACTCTTTCATGAAACAGGAACCTCGAAGGATCATCTCACCTTTAGGCAAGTTTAGCAGTCGTTTTTTTTTTTTTTGCAGGTCCTGTATGTCCAGTGAAGCAATCCAGGCAAGAGCAGTTTTTTGCCCAAATGGCTAACCAAATCCTTTAATGCCTATCTTTCTCTTGAAGTAGATTGGTGCTGCCAGGAGCAGATGTGTCTCATTGTCATGAAAAGTCCTAAATTTTTAAAACATTTAAATGCCATATTCTGAAGGTTCTGAAAGATTTGAAGAATACCTAACTAACTGAAATATATCTCTATACATCTAGAAAATCTAACATGATTACAATCTTGACTATTATAGATGATTATCTATTAACATATTTTTAATTATACATTACATTTTTTAAATGAACTACACAATTACAGTACCTTAATCAACATCAGAAATACATATACATATAACAAAATTGACCTTACATTTGTATCAATAAACCAAGATTTGTACCAACACAAATTATTCATATCTATATCATATCCCCCTTTAAATGTAAACAAACAATTGTAAACAATATTTGGGTGTAATATGAGGGCCAGGCTTGTTGGGGTTTATGTCCTGCCTGGTCCCCCCAGCCATTTAGCCCCAAAGAAAATCACGCAGAGAGTCTGCATTAGGTTATAAACTGATTGGCCTATTAGCTCAGGTTTCTTATTAGCTCTTGTAGCATATATTAACCCATTATCCGTATCTATGTTAGCCACATGGCTCAGTACCTTTCTCAGCGGGGCAGGTCACATCCTGCTTCTTCCGTGGTCTGGGGAGGAGTGCTGAGAGAGCTTCCTGCTTCCCAGAATTCTCCTCTTTTCCTTGTTCCACCTCTACTTCCTGTATGGTTGTCCCACCTATACATCCTGGCTAATGGCCAGTCAGTGTTTATTTAAATCATGATTGACAGAATACAGACAATTCTCCTGCACCACTTCCCCCTCTTTTTTTTTTTTAAACAAAGAAAAATATCCAAAGTCCATTTTTTGGGAATGTGGGTGTAGTATTCCAGGCTACTTCCAACTGGTTGGTGGTGCTGATAATCTTATGGGGACCTAAAGAAAATTTAGAGTTATGATTAAGTCCTGGCTGGAGTATCCTGTGAGTCTTGATCATCTCAGGCAGCAGTCTTGAATCTGTTCTGGATGTAGAACTCAGACATCTGGGCCATCTGTTCCTACTGGAGATTTCTCAGGTGGTCTTCCTTGATGAAACCTGAGTTTTCTTAACTCAGAATGAATCCACAGCCTTTCTGTAAAGCATTTCGAGGTTTTTCTCACCTGAATCTATCTTTACTGTATATCTCTCTCTTTTTTTGACCACGTGAGTCTTTAATTTGCTAAGCACTATGGCTGTGATTAAAGCCGTGGCTTTGATGGCTGGATCCAACCCATTCCTTAGCTTTCTGCGGCTTACCGGCCTGTAGCCATGTTTATTGCCACAGCTCTCTGGCGTTTCAAGGTCCCTGCCTGCAAGCAAGCTTTAGCATTCTTTTCATAGACCACATTCAAATGCTCCATAGTCAGATGGCCTGCCTGAAAGAGTCAAGAGTTTGCCATGGCAGGACGGCCCAAAAAGCCAGCATTTTAAAATGGCGCAGCTTTTTTCTTGCTGTGGCTGAAAATCGAAAAGCATGCAGTCAGCTTTTTATCAACACTGTTTAAGTGTTTCGTGGCAGGACCTCTTAAAAGAGCTGCAAGGTTTTGCAGCTAAAGCCGAGTCAGGAAGCCTTTCTTAATGAGAGTGTTTGCTTGCGTCTAGCAGGCAGAGCAGACCCGAGAAATTGCTGCTACCAAGAAAACATGCTTTATTCTTTCCCAAGCTTTCTCATGCTTTCTGTGGATGCAGTTATTCACGTGGGCGCCATTCTGTAACATGAAGGGCCAGCTTGGTCGGGGTTTCTGTTCTGCCTGGTCCCTCAGCTTTGGGCGGAGTTAGAGGGATGCCGTGGATCTGCTGCCTGACATAGGTGTGCTGAAATTTTTCTTGTAGGCCACGACCTCTTGGTGATATACAGATTGATAGAAATGTTTTAAATAAAGATGTAGGTGTTAACCAATAAGAAGCTAGAGCTAATGGGCCAAGCATTGTTTTAATTAATACAGTTTCTGTTATTTCGGGGCAGCCGGGACGAACAAGCGGGCCCTCCTTGTAACACAAGTAGATATTTATCTGTTATCTAGGACTTTTATTGACTGTCAAAATTTTGTATAAAGCTGTCCCCAAAGAGGCTTGTGTTAAGTTTGATTCTTTGAAGTTCCGTTTTTGTGGTAGTATCTGTTTAATTTTCTGAGTCCTTGGTAATGAGCAAGTGGGACCCCAGTTGGCAACATTGCTAGTAATGGGTATTTACATATATTGTTTGCTCATTACCTACTTTGGTTATTTTCATTTTCTTGTTTCATGTTCTAGTTCATGGGGAGATTTCCTTTTGGATTCCATTTCTGGGCTTGTATTTGACATTGCAAAGGAAGATATGGCATTAAGGACTGGAATACCCCGGAAGATACTCATGGTAAGAACAGAAGCAGATAGAAATGGAAGTGGCAAGCCAGGGCAACCAGATTAGTCAAAGCCCTGCCTCCTCTAAGGATCCAAGGGCATTCATTCTTCCAAGATGAAATGAGCTAGCCTTCTGTGCGGAGCTGCAGGATTTATTCAGCAAATGGAGTGTGTGGCTTCCTGTGGGGCCATTCATCTGTGACCATCTGTGATTGTTGTTTTGGTGGTTGTTTATTTTTATTTTTATTTTTCACAGCACTAGTAAGACTGAGAATATTGGCTGAATAAATAGTTGACGAAGTAAACATGGCCACAGATCTGTACAAAGCACACATCAGGTTTCTAGTTTGAGAAGAGGCACATGCAGACCTGGGCCTTGGTGTATGTTTCTACATTTGGAATAGGAATACACTTTGGCTAGCTTTTAGACAGTAAGTTGATTGAGGCTGAGTAGAACAGAGGTTGCTTTTGTTACCTAAGGTCATCAGTGACTTGCTTTCCAGAGACAGAGCCTGCACTGTACTATATTTCCAAGGAGCCCCCTTTCTAAGCAAAATTCTGAAAATTGTTCTAATTATTGTTTTTATTTACATCTTAACAAGTGATAGACAATGTAAGATGAGCGTTGTCTACAAGGAAGTAATAGGCTTCTCTTTCTTAAGGTCCAGGCTGTCCCTCCCCACCATGGGATGGTATGCTTTTTTATATCAGTGAGTGTTAGGCTATAGTTTTGGGATTGAGGCTCAGCCTACTACAGTGAAAACTGACCCAGGCAGCTACCTCCACCAGCATCCAGTCAAGCTTCACATCTTTACTTTCAGCAAGTGGAAACCCCAACTGCTGCAAAGAGAAAGGTGAGTGGCTTTCTCAGGACTCTTGCAGACCAGCTAGAGGACAGAAAAGGACTGCTGTCATCAGACATGAAGAAGGATTTTTTCATGTGTAGACTTCCTCCTTACTTGTTGGACAATGGAACAGATGTGTTGGAACCAGGTAGAACTTGATGTTTCCTTCTGGGTGCTGGGGGTATTGGGGCATGCTTGATGCCTTACTGGGTGGTCTTTATCTTGATAGAACATATGAAACATTTTAAGCTTCAGGTGGACAGCAATCTCTCCTTAGTGTATACGATTTGACAGACAATGCTGCTCTCATAACAGCTTGCCTACAGTGTTTTAGGAAATAACTAATTTTGATTGAGGAATGTATTTCTGAGTAGTCATTTATTCATCTTGAGAACTGTTAGAGAACTTGAATATTGACATTTTATTAGAATTAAGGCAAGCCTGTTAAAATGCTGTCACCACCAGGTAGATAAAAGAATGATCAAAGATAGCATGCATCTCCCAAGTTGTAGGTGTCTAATATGTGATAGGTCTAGTCTTTAGCTGATATAATGCACTGCCAGATAGATGATGTCAGTGTCCTTTAGCAAAAGCTATCAAGAATACGTCCCCAAATTCAAAGTTGTATGATTTGATATGTTGCAATGAGAAAACTGCACACATTGAGAATTATGGAGTATCTCCGAAAAAGGCATTAGAAAGAATTTACAATGTGTGGGCTTAACCTAGGACATTTCAGTTTTGAGAGGACTCATGGAAGCAAAGCATTGGTATGAATTGGTGCTGTCTGGAAGTAGGTGAGTCTCTTCTAGATATTACCCGGTGTGTGGAAACAATGGTTGAGGCTTAAGTTACTTCAGATAAGCCGCACCTTCACTCAGGAAGCAGGGTAGAGGAAGGTTGGGTCACTAATAATTTGAGCAGTGCTTTTGTTTTTACTTGAGTTCAGACGCAGTTATGCGTGGTGGTACTTTTACATTTTGACCAGTCAGTCACCGTAATTTTGGCTGACAATTATGTTCTGTTAAGCAGTGTTCAAGGGAATGCTGAGACCTAGTACTGACTGGGACCAACCCTTGGTCTCAGGCCAGCAAGAATCTTTCCAAGTCTTACCTATCAGGAGGTGACAACCACTAAAGTACATAAGTCCCTATTTACAATGATTCTATATACATCTTTATTATATAGTATTTGAAGGAAGCTTAGAATTTAGTTTTGATTGCATCTATTCACAATGGCATATTTTACCAGTAATTAATCTTTGGGAGAACGTAACTTGCTAAGTAAATCTCTACATATGGTCCAGAATGCTTATTTAATGGTTTCCCAAGTTTAGCTACTATATTCAGTAAAGTTATGATTCTTTAATGCTTTCCAGACCAAATGACCCTATAAGGCCAGCTTGTTTTTTATGGTTAACTTGAATTTACTTTAGAAAGACTGGATAGTCTTAATGGACACAATGCTTGACTTACTGAACTAGATCATGTGCCATTGTCATACAGCTCATTCCTTCAGTTTTCCCTCCATTGTGCTTTGGTGGGCTTATTTATACCTATTTAATGTACTTTGTGTGTGGGGTTGGGAATTGAATACAGGGCACAAATACAAAGGTTCATGCTAGATAAGCACCCTCTCACAGAGCCCCACACCTGGCCCTCTAATTCACTATTAATTTGTGCTATTTACATAATATGTCTGTATCACTGTAAGAATGAGATCCATGGGGATGCAAGCTTCACTTTTAATTATCACCATACACGTCGGAGTGAGTACTTGGGAGAATGTGAACTAAAAGATGTGTTGCAAGCAAGTTTTAACCTCTTGGTTCCTTTTGATGGATGCTTTTCTGTTCTAGCTGAAAAGTTCCCAACGCTGGACAGCACAATAAGACTGCAGTTTAGAGACCACGTCATCCTCACAGTAGGGCCAGATGAGAATCAGTCTGTGAGTATCCAGAAGAAATGTCCTCTGTTTATACTACTGCCATGAATCTCAAGTTACTCCAGTCGGGTAATGACTGCCTCATAGTTCCTCTTCTAAACCGTCCTTTCTATTGGGAGTTTAGGGCTTAACCTCATCCCCAGATCCTCTTCTTTCTCTGCTTTCTAATCTACTGCAGGCTACACTGCTCTTGCATTAAGAACTTGGTTTGAATTTCCCTGTGTCAGTTCCTCTCATTCTCTATACTGCAGAGATCTGGCATAAATTTTATAGTGTAGATCATAGAGAACAAAATCTATACCCTATAATTTGGTCTTTTTAGTCAGTGGTTCTTCAAACTGGCTAATAGGAATGCTTTCTAAAATTGTAAATTTCTATAGCTAGAGTGATGGATCGATCAGTAGTTAAGAGCAGTTGCTACTCTTACAGAGAACCCAGGTTCTATTCTCAGTATCCACATGGTAGTTTACAACTGTCTAACTCCAGTTCCAGGGCATTCAATGTCTTCTGTCCTCCATAAATTCTAGGCATGTAGGTGGTATGCAGACATACATGCAAGCACAACACCCATAGACAAATTTTTTTAAGAAAAAAAAATTCTCGAGTTTCACCTGGTTTGAAATGGATTCTTTCCATTTATTTATTTATTTTTATTAAGCCCCCCAAAGAATACTAAGTCTATGAGAACTATTCTATACCTGTTAATTCCTAACATTGAGGGGGTTGCAAAAATCCAGGTTGCAGCTGTCAGGACAAAGCCTGGAGAAGGATGACATAAATAAAACACTCATACCTTGTTTTCAAAAAAGCCTAATGATTCTGATAACTAGTAAGTATGAGACATTGTATGTTGGCCCAGGCCTTTATTAGCTAAGCAGTGACAAGGAATGGTGGTTTTGGAAGAAAATAGGTTGCCCCATTTAGGATGGGGACGGAAGGGAGTAGCGATCATTTTGACACTATTGAAATTTAAATGGAAGTTTTAGTAAATAGCATAGCTCATATATCTCAACAATTGGCCACTTCATAACTTACTAGTTTGTTCTATCAAAATTTGGTATTTCTAGAACAAAGTGCAGATGATTCAAGGAAGAAACTCACTGATAAATTGACACATAAATCAAGTTCTTGAACATGCTGGCTTCTCTAAAACAGTGACTTCAAGTATCAACAGTTGTATTTGTAACTTTGTGCCCAGAGGATTCTGAACAGAATTGAGTAAGTTTTGCTGGAGGCCCAAGGCTTTAAGATTTTCCTTGGGACTAGGCATGATGCTGTATGCCTTCATTTCAGGCAGGTCTCTGAATTTAAGGCTACATAGCTACTTCTAAGCCAGCCAGAGCTACAGTGAGGATTCCCCTAGGTGAATTTTTAAACCCTCCTAGTACTGAAGCCCTCAATCTTTTTCTTGTTGATAACTTGACATTTTATTTAAAGGATGAAGCTCCACAAATGATGGCTTACATCTATCATTCTCTGAAGAATCTGAGACAGGCGCACATGATGGGAAAAGATGAGGAAACACAGGTGTGTTTCAGCTAAAAATGTGTCTTTCCTGTTTAGATTATGGCTGGGATAATTACTTGTGATGGAAGATCATGTGCAGTGTGGACCACCATTTTACTTGATAGGATACTTGCACAGGGATGGTTAAGGCAGCAGCTTTAAAACACAGTGTGGCCTTAAAGGAAAAGTGTGATGAATGCCAAGCATTCTGCAACAGCTTTACTGTTGAAGTATCTAATTTATTTACTTCAAACAGTATTTTTTCCAAAACAAATTTCATATGAGAATTACATAAGCTTATGCAAAAATCTAGAATTTTTTTTCCTTTGGTACTAAACAATCTATTCCTCTAAAGCTCTATGGACTTCGCTTTCCCTTATCACATATGGATGCTCTGAAGCAAATCTGGAGCGGTTCAGCAGTGCCTATCAAGGACCTGAAACTTCACACAGATGAAGAAAAGAGCAACCTGGCAATCTCTCTCTGGACGGAGTGTTTAATAGAAGTATTCTAGTGCCTATATACAGAGAACTGTTATTTCCTATGCACACATTTTCAGTAAAGGCAGAATTTAATTCTAGGTGACTCCTGGCGCTCTGTTAACTCCCTGGGTGGAGGCACGGTTACACTGCAAAGCAGGGAGAAGCTGGCACATTTCCACATGTACTCACGGACACAAGAGGGAGAGCAGGACAGGACTTGTGACAAGTTTATTTAATCCAGTGTTGTAGAAAAGGCACAACTCCAGGACATGTGTCATAGAGAATTATGTCATTAACCTGGCTTTGTCTTGGTTCTTTGGAAGAAAAATAACTCCTTTAAAGAGCCTCAGTGGCTCCAAAAATACTTTAACAATTAAAACTTAGTTGTTTTTACAATGAAAATATACACATATTTGAGTTTACATGGCCCCTTTCCCCTTAAAGTAAATGTTTCATGAAATACTGCCACACCTGTGAGGGGCTTCCAGCTATTGCTTAGAAGATGACAGAAAAGCCAGAGACTAAAAAAAACCCAAAGACCAGTATATACATGGAAAGACCAAGTGTATAAAAAATACTCAAAGTTAGAGGTCTTTGAGTCTAAAGTGCATAGAGGTTGTTGGTATTTTTGAAAATATTCCTGGAGAATTTATGTAAAAATAGGGTATTGTTTTCTTTCCGACAAAAGTTGGGGCTGAAAGCAGTGGCTGTCTCAATTAGTTTTGTCCATCTCAGGAAAGGGCAGACTGTTGACCTATACAGGTAATGATGGTGACCCTAAATTGTCTTCTCACTGAGCAGAGAAAATTAGGTGGCAGAGACAAAATAGAAGCCCTGTTTTGCTTTATCTGAACCTTTGGGTAATCTTTTACTCGAGGAAGATAGTGACTTATACTTAAGGACAAAATCAGGCAAAATGTAAGGTCACCACTATTAAGAGTATTGTCACTTTAGGACATCTTGGTTAACACCAGGATACCTGGTGGGTGCTCCAAGGTTATTTATACATTTGTAGTTAGACAAGCAGTAAAGATTGGCCATAGAGCAGAAAATAGTGCCTTCTGCCTCAAGAAGCCAAAGTCCCTTCCTGAGATCAGTTCATTAAAGAGTATAATTACTTATGGGTGTTTGTTATAAAAAGCTTCTATATAGAAACCCTACAGTTTATTTAATACAGCAGCAGCTTAATACGAAAGCTTATTAAATGTTTCTTCAGTGGTGCTAAAAAGTACTCATCTTCCTGCAGGATATGACAACCTGTAGGAGTTTGTTTCCCTGACCATCACTCACACAAGCATGGAACAGGATGCTAATATACTAATGCAGGTAACAGCATTGTCTGGCCATTAAGAATGGGATTCATATTTGGTGGTTAGAAGACTGGAGTCTATTTTTAGCTTTTCCATGGAGCAGTATTTCACTGCTTAGCAGAAAGGTCTTTTGTGTGATGAGCAATGCAGTAATGTGGACACAGCAGCTTCCTTCCCATGCACACAGAGCAATGAGTGGGTGCAGGTGTCTTTGTGATTCTCACAAGATTTCAATGTCCCATTTCTGTGTTTCTTCTCCTTCCAGGGGCTGATTGACAATAACATGAGTTTTGTCATAATAGTTTCCACCTAAAATAGAAATCACAAAAGAGTTTGTTACACAGATGATTAGCAACTGCACAACTTCACAACCTTTTCTTATTTTCAAAGCAGTTTGAGATGGAAAACAGTTTAAACAACATAGCCATTATTCACTTCAAATTGGCTTTGACTGTCACACTGAAAAGCTAGAAAATACAATTGTGAATGAATAGTACTATGCCATACAAAACAAAGCCCCCTAGTAAATTCTAGCCAAGTGTCAGGTACTACTTTTGTTTCTACAGCAACAGTGGCTGTGCCTAACCCGACTAGAACAAATAATATTGGTCCTGATCTTGCAGAATTAAACAACAAGGTTAATTGCTCCTGCCATAAATTTTAACAGAGGGCTTTTAAGGATCACAGCTATTCAGTGCAAAAAATGCTCTGGGAAAGAAACAGATGGTATCTCTTATTTTGTAGATTTTGGTGCTTCAAATTTAGAATTCCAACAGTTCTTCAAAATTAAGGTTACAAGTGAAAATTTTCCTATTCTAATGAAGGGAAATCTATTTAGACTTCATTGTTGGATTTTGTTCTCTGGCTACATGACTCTAGAGCACATTAGTTCCTTCTTAGCACAAGTTTATTATCAGAGGCCCACCTTTAACATCCAGGACTAGTTCATCACTGAGATAAGAGCTGATAGTTCCATTTCTGTTCAGTCTCCACTTCTGCCTGAACTGCCCATGTTCAGTCCACAAGGCTACCTTGGCTCCAGGTGTGTCCCGTCCACCAATCACATCAAGACATGTATCACTGGCCTACACAATGATTAAGAAAATATAAGCAGGGAACCCTTTCCTTAATAAATCACTGACATTTGTATAACTGCAATATGTCTTTCTGGTTGATTTTTAAAATACACTTATTTTTAAAAGGCCTGGTGAAATGTTAAATTCCTGCCACCTTAAATGTACTATGTGATGGTTGGTTTTCTATTTTAAAATAACAAAACACTACCAAAGATAATTCAGATACAGTAAGCAGGTACTAAATTACTTTAAAATACTTTCCATGTTGCTGGTGATAAGTATTTTTCTGAATTAGTGTTCTATTCCCAGAGCATCAAGTATGATGAGGGGGAAAGCTTGTATTTGATTTTTTAAACATCTTTCATAAGTTTCTTCTATTATGACTCCACTGTATATTCTGAAAAGAAAGTGTTTAACACTTTTGGAATCATGGGTACAGTGGGTTTTAAGGAACCCTTCTCAATGGGGCTGGAGAGATGGCTCAGTGGTTAAGAGCACTGGCTGCTCTTCAAGAGGTCCTGAGTTCAATTCCCAGCAACCACATGGTGGCTCACAGCCATCTATAATGAGATCTGCTGCCCTCTTCTGGTCTGCACGCACACAAGAAAGGAATGTTGTATACATAATAAATAAAAAAAAAGAACCCTTCTCAAAAGCATAGTGTCCGATTTGGCTCCAGTGGAAAGAATTATTTAGGTATATGTTAAGAACCAAAACTGTACTTTCTACATTAAGAAAAAAGTCTTAAGTCCATTTTACATGTGTCATCATTTTCATGATTATACAGTGATCTTTTTCAACAGTGTTTTCAGCATGCCAGCTGACAGTATTGTAGTTAACATACAAATGCCAACATCAGAAAGCACGATCTTTTACCTTAGATTTAAAGAGTCCCCGGCAGTAGTGCCAGATCTGAGTGTCCTTCCCACTGTAGGGAGAGATGCACACAGACATTGTCCGTGCATCAGCTAGGTTCCCAGTGACTGTCAAATACTCATCCTGGGCTCGGTTCCTTATTCTGATGTACACTGCAGGCTATGAAAAAGAGGGAAGCCATTTAAGTGGGGGGTGGGAGGAACCTTCCACACTGGAAAAACATCTTTCCAAAGCAGGAAAGTAAGAAGGTACTTTTTAATAAATATGGTTTCACTCATTTAATAAATACAGTTTCACTCATTTTCTTTGGTAAGTATTTTTCTAATGGTAAATCCTTGAGCACAAAGGTTAAGTTGTATAATGTCTATTAAACACTGAGAGGTGACCATTGGAAAGGGTGAAAGGTAATAGTTGCATTCACCAGAACTCAATGTGGCAAGGCTGCAACAGTGAAGAAGTAGGGATTTTGTGAGTTTCATCACATCTCATATTCTGGGAGTGAGAGGAAGGGCCCGGTACTGCCCAAGGTGGATCTTGGTGACGATACAGGAACAGCAAGTATGATAATCGACACAGTTTGGAGCAGTCATTAAGTGGTCGTCAGCAGCTGGTAAGGAAGGTCTTGAAAACTAGAGCAAGGCCTTTTATCGTTATCTAACAAAGAACTACTTCTGCATTCAAAAGTCAGATTGGAAATGCAGAGATCATAGCAGAGCATTGGGCTGAAATCCCAGAGTTCAGTCCAAGAGAGGGAGGAGCAATAATATGAGCAAAGGGGTCAGGACCATGATGAAGATAACCGACTCAAAGAGCTTACCTGAGCTAATGGGAGAGTGAGTGTGTGTGTGTGTGTGTGTGTGTGTGT